>PHNY01149565.1:13995-30143 GCA_003724115.2 Anethum foeniculum
TTCAGAAATTTACCCTTAGTTTTGTCCATCTTGAGCTACAAACTTTTGCACTATCACCATCCTCTGTATGAGTTATCAAAATCCACTATAAGCTACTTCTTCAATAACATTACAACCTGCTTATAATAACATCACAATAGTAACCAATAACAAATGCTAAAATAGACTTCAGTTGAGACCTAAATAGTAAACAATATTGCAACTAGCTTATATATTGTAATCAAGAGTACAACCATGAAGGTACTAATTACCGGTTTAGGGGAAATGTAACCCCACTTTCATCCCTTGCCAGGTCTGCCTGTAATTGTACTTTGTAAACACAAGAGATCAGCTAAATGTACCTTAAAGATCATAAATAAATCATCTAATTCATGTAAGAAAATGCAGTTTCCCCTGCTCCTGATATCAATCCTGAAGTCCACCCACACTAAGATTTGATTTCGGCAATCAACCATTAGCTGAGTCATCTTAAGCTACAATATATTGCAGAATTACCATCTACCTTAGGCAAACCACCATATCCACTTACTCAGTACACCAAGAGATATCAATAAACACTACCAAAAGGATTTTCCGCTTGTTAAGTGTGTCGAAAAACACAATTTACTATCACCCTTCAATTGTAAATTAAAGACATATAACCCTTCTAAAAGAACCAAAACAATCCAATTACCAAATCATATACATAAAACAACTACCAAATATACACGTGCAAGGCATAGCCTAGCGTGGTCGAGAGTTCAGGTCTCAGTTGAGGCACGTGTGCGCGAGTTTTTGATAGTTTTCACTGCTCAACATACCAAACAATGGATTAAAATTCGAATAAAAGGGCATACAAAGATTTAGAACATATAATTCAAGAACTAATTACAGTACAAAATCCAAAAAAAACAAATACAAAGAACATGAGTAGAATATACTACTTCTACTAGACAACATAATAATAATCTCCGCCGTAGACATCACGGTTGACAAACACAATGGCATAAAGTGCGTATATAATCCCAGGAACATATCCCAACATTGTCAACAGCAAGCAAATAAAGAACTCCACCTGGATAATCAAGTTACAACTATAAGTCAACGTACAAACATGTAAAGACACAACATATGTAACAAGTATAGATAGTTAAGGTTCTTACACTGCAGCATCCGTGTCTGAAGCAAACACCAAGAGGTGGAAGCAATATTGCAAGTATGATCTCGCAAAAGATTTCACACCTGGTGGCCATGACTGATAATTGAAGTTACTTAGTTGTAAAGGGAGATAGAGAAATGGGCTTGGATATAATGTTATTGGTTCGTTGAGTATGTCTTTTTATTAGTTGGCAGCAGATCCGATCAGCATCGACCTTTCACAAACGACAACATGGTGAGAAAATTTTATATTCCCGTTGACTATTAGTTATTTTATTTTGGAACTATTATTTCTCTCTCCCAAATTTTGATTATTCTGCGGTTAAATTGATAGAATTTGATTAAGAATTGCATAAATCAGAAAATTTACAAAAATTACAAAAAATACATATCGTTGAAAAGATTATGAAATCTATTTTTAAAGTAATAACTTATTGTCATTATGGAAGAGCTGTAGAGGTTTTCTAGATTGATGCTAATACTGAAGTTGATTAACAAATAGTTCCGTGATCACACAAGTTTTTTTAATGGACGGATACTTTTTTTTTTATATTTTTGCTAAGGTTTTGATTCGTGGCCTCATGTGAGGAGGATGAAAAAGATGGAAGTCTAGCACTTAATTGAATAATTATTATATATGTAGCGATGGACATTTCACCTGCCCTGCCTCGCACCTACCCGATTCCCGTCCCGTTCGGGTCGGGGATTCAGGGAATTTTCGGGTTCGGGGCGGGGAGTGGGGAAAAATATAAAAAAAATTCGGGGATCGGGGCGGGGTCGGGGATTAGGGTATCTCCGCCCCCCGTTCCCTGAGCCTAGTACCCCTTTATCATATTTAATATAAATAATTAATATTTTATATGTATATTAATTAAATTATTATGAATAAATATAATATATATACATTCTTAAAGTTTAAATATTTTAGTTTTTTTTATTATATTAAAATCTCATAGTAGAATATGATTTAATAATAATTTTAATATTATCACTTATTATAAATACATTTATATTCAAATTCTTATTTAAAATATTATATTGAATTTAAAATATATTTCTGTATAATAATTTATTAATTTTTTTATTAAACATATATTAAAATATATAATATTTTATTTGATAGAAAATATTAAAATCCCCGATTACCCGCAGGTATCCCCGTTCCTCGTTCGGGACGGGGATCGGGGAGCAAAATAATCCCCGATCGGGGATCGGGGCGGGTTCGGGGAGCGGGTTAGGGTTCGGGGACGGGGATAACACTCCCCGACCCCGAAATGGCCCGATGGCCATCCCTATATATATGTTCGATCCTGTAATAATTGACGAAACCATTAGTAAAAATTGATATTACAAATTTATGAAAATTTGACCACTATTTTAATAATAAATATGAAGTATAACCATCATTTTGTAATTTACTACCGTTAATGGTGAAACTTAATGATACTTGACTAGTCATTCTTTTAAAAGGCAGAAAAGAAAAATTGACAACAATTTTAAAAATTATAAAATTTGACCACTATTTTAAAAATTGATATAATGTACAACCATCATTTATAATTTGTTTTCTAATTGTCATTTTGAACTAGCCAAAATAGGAACAACAATAAACTATTTCTATCTTATATGTGCAATGAAATTTTTTACAATGCGGACTCTTTCCACAAATAATGCACAACGAATTAGTGATTACATTGCAATTTTTAAATTTTTAACTTTAATTTTTTTAATCAAAATGACTGAGAGTATGTATAGAAGAGTTAATTTACATTTATTAGGAGACCGAATGTATAATATTGAATATTGATGTTGTTCGAATTACAAATAAACAAGTATGTTCAAAATCACTTAATTTGATCATTTATCAAAATAATAATCACATTATTTTATTATATGAAATTATATTAATTATTTAATCAAATAGTTCACATTTTTTGATTAAGATTTCAAGGTTTAGCCAAGACTTATGTAGAGATTGTGCTGCTGCATATTGATTTTACCCGACAAGCAAATCAATGTCAATTTTATTAATTTTAGTTGTACGTTACATACTTAAATCCCTTAAATTTTCTTTCAAATTGCTAAGCTAATTAGTTGCATTATATTTTTAATTTGTCATGTGATGCCTGGGCTAATTGGTTGCATTATATTTTTAATTTGTCATGTGATGCCTGGAGGGACTATAGTGACCATTTCAATCGCTGTTCCATTTAATTTGATCATTTCAATATAAATTGAGGAGCAATGCATATATGAAAGTGGGTAAATTGAGTATTAAAAATATATCATATTTAACCTTTACAAATAAAACTTACTCTTGTGTATCATCCACTAATTGTGTATCATCTACTAATTGGATGCTACCTAATATTGAAAAACAAAATTCCCATGTTCAATATTTTTACTATAGTTTAGAAGTACTTATTATTCTTTAAATTAAAATAAAAATTATATGACACCAAAATCTAGGTAGTGTTGTAGTCTATATATGTACGTGCTTTTGTTTGGTTGTCAAATTGTCAATTGATAATTTTATGCAATCCAAGAAAGGGGAAGAGCATTAGCATATATACTCTGAAGTCTGAAAATAACTAAAAATGGAGGGATCAAAATCACAACTAAATTTTAGAAAGCATTTGTCAATCTTGAGAGCCCCTGTGGGAGGTATGTTCTTTTAACTCTGGTGGTGTGCAAATAGGAAGAAATTTGCATAATTTACCTTTAAACTGATCTGCAAATAGATTTAAAAAAAAATCATAAAAAAATATTTCCTAACCATCTTCATATATTTGTTGATAATTTTCATATGTTTTTAGCGTTGGTTGGTTATAAAATTTTGGAATAATAAGAAAAGTGTTTCCTAACCATTTTTTATATTTTATTTTAAATTACTCAACTTTTCTTGTAAATTTATTTTAATTTTTGTTTGTAATGTATATATACATTTATTTTATTTCGATATATAAATGAAAAGGTTTACAATAATAACAAATAAAGTACTAAAATGTATTTTATTGTCCATATTTTGTTTAGTTTTGTGTTTCTTTTGAAACCATTAATTAGTTTAATTATGTGAAAAGGTCAACATAATTAAATAAAGTAACTACAGTAATATTAAATATTAAGACCAAAAGTAGTAACGCTCCACGTGTGTCTCCACACGAGTTCACTTCTTTCCTTGTTTTGTTCTCAACAAACAAATTATAAGTCTCTGTCAGACTCTCCAATTGAAACCTAACTTTTACTACATTATAATCTCTCTGTGTTTCTGTGTTTGTCATTGTCATTTTGTTGTGTACTTGTAGAAGTAGACATGGATTTTGTGTTTGGAGGTTTTTATAAACAAAGTTCAAGTGGTTCACATTCTTCGGATTATACTTATTACACTCAACAAGCAAATCAATGTCGGTACAATTAATTATATGTGTCTGTTACATTCAGTTTTTTTCTTGTTTTTTAATTTTTTATCAGTTACATTGTGTTTTTAATTTCTTTTTCAGGTGATCTTGGGAGCTACAATGGTGGTCGTTACCATCACTTTCTCGGGAATCGGGACGTCATGATGGACAGGCAGTTGGAGAAGGAGATGATCCGGAGAGAGATTTTATCTGAGGAAGCTGCGAGGAGGCGTGAATTGGAGGCAGAAGTGAGGAGAGAGATTAGGGAGGAAAGGGAGTTGGAGTTAAGACGGAGAGGTAGTGGTCATTGGGAGGCTCCTCGGAGAAATTGTTACGTGGAACGGCGATTGGTTGAAAAGAGAGAAATGAATGAGTTTCCATGCTTGGAGGAGGGGACGAGTGCTAGGGAAAGAGTGTATGATTTCCCGCGCTTAGAGGAAGGGAGAAGTAGGGGATATGAGAAGGAGGAGCAGCCTTTTGAGAGAGCTACTAGGAGTTATGAGAAGGAGGAGCTGCCTTTTCAACGAGCTCCGCAAGCAATACAAGGTGTAGCTAAACCTCCTTCGGACGAGGAGAAAAAGCAGATCATCTCCCTGGTCAGTATTTTTCCTTGATTGGTTGTTATGTTATTGCTTTTAGAATCATCTTTTTTCTACTTGTGGCCTGCGGGTTTTGTTTTTATGTGCTTTAAATCATTGTATTAGTCGTAGATGCTTAGATGATTGCTTTTGTTTGAAAAAAGAGTTGCTTTGCCTGTTCAGGAAAAGATGTATAATTTTCCGCGGTTAAAGGAGGGGACAATTGGAGGTTGTGAGAAAACTGAAGTTAAGAGTCCTTCAAATGTCTTTACAGAGGGAAAACAAATCATATTCGTGGTCAGTTTTTTTCATTTTTCAATTGATTGGTTGTTGCTTTACTGCATTTGGAAATTTTGTGCTTGTTGTGGCTTTTGTTTTAATGCGCTGTTGTTTCGATAAATTAAGGCTCAGAAATAGTAGGTAGGGTTATACACTCAAACCTCTAAGTTGAATACATGGGGAACAAATGTTTATGTAAGCAATTCCGATGCAAGTTGCTTAGATGATTGCTTGTTGTTGAGGCTTGTTGCTTGACATTGCTGTCCCATTGGAGTGTTTAAGTTGCCTCGCAAGATCCAAGGAATGTTGCCACTATCTGGCCACCTTGCTATCTCTCATATGTATTAATTTTTAAACAAATGATATAACTTTAGTACTTTGGTGTGGGGCTATTCTGGCAATATTTGGACTTGCTTAACATTGTAGCTTTCTTATGACAAAGTTTCCCGAATTGAGATGAATGAGAGACATACAAATAAAACCTTATATTTTGAGATGATGTGGTATTTTTTGGCAGTCCTCAACACTGCTGCCATTGGAGATGTTGAACCACTCCAGTGGTAACAGCATTGGAGGTTGCCAATAATTGTCATGTCATATTGGGATATAACATTTTATTTCTCACCCATCCACATTAAATTTGGCAACTTTTGTTCTAAAACTGCTCCAACACTAAGCAACTCCAATAATTGCCATTATGGTCCCAAAAATCTTTATTGATGGCATATTGTCATCAATATACCATTATGCATATTGTCATCCTGGACTTCAATTGATTGCAACCTTAAATGATGGCAAACAAAAAATCACCTCAGAAAGTACTCGTCCACCTGCGCTGATGATGCTTGAAATGCTTGCCAATCAACTTTTACTTTCTTCACTAGTTTACCAAAAGACTTGTGTAAGGAATTCTTCTTAGAAGTGATCCACATCGTTCATGTTCTCCTACATTGGTTGTTATGTGAAAGAAATAGGCTTTATTATAAATTTTTGGATAAATTAGCTTTCTTTATTTTGGACTACCCATTTATTTCAGTTATATCTTATTTAGCATTTACTGAAAGATACCTGAGATATGTTTACGTCACTAGTAGAAATACATTACTTTTATTGATAAAACAGAGTCTGAACTTTTCAGTGAAAATAGAGATCCTGACCTAAAAAAAAACTGTATGCTTAGCTGTAGTTTTGCTATTATTCATATTTCCATAGTCTTATGAAATCATCACTTGTCATACTTGCTATATTAAAAAGGAACCTCTTGTGATTTAGGATTATAAGACCAAGAATCTGATGAATCTTACAAGTGATACAGTGCTTCGTTTTAGCATGTTTTAACATTTAAATAGTTTTCGACTTTTCGTACAAGCACACAGGGTACATAACAGCATTCATTTAGTTTTTGAATAGGCTTATAACTTTAAGGTTCATTTATGGATGAAGGTATTGGAGTGTTAGCAGGGAAAAAATATAAATATATCTAGATGTCTGGACTCATTACAGACGGAATACGCCTAAGACGAAGAAGCATGATCACGGTTTAAATAAAAATAGAAACAGATCCATTTTTGTTGGAAAATGCAAGATCTAATAAATCCAGCTTACTAATTGTGAAACGTGCAATTGGGCGAATGTACCAGTATGAACAGAATTATTTGATTCTTTTTGCTAATGTTTTACCAAAATCCATTTTTTGGCGCAACAAGAATTTTAATTTTCAAATAATATCACAAGGACTTGCAGTCATTGTAGAAATTCCGTTTTATCTTCAATTATTATCTTCGCTAGAAAGCAAAGGAATAGTTACATCTCATAATTTACGATCAATTCATTCAATATTCCCTTTTGTAGAGGACAAAATTTCACCAAGTAGTGCTAATTTCTCCGTTTTTAGAATGGCGCTAGTGGCTACATGTATGTTAAGTCTGGTGGCTTGGGCCGTTGTACTTGTACCTTTTGATTAGGTATGGTATTGTCAGATCTGAACATAGGGCTACTTTATTTGTTTGCCATATCTTCGCTAGGTGTTTATGGAATTATTATAGCAGGTCGGTCTAGTAATAATTAGAACTACTTTATTTGTAAATTGTAATGATATTCTACTTGGCCATGACTGGAGTATAAGTGTTTCTATTAAATATTTGAAAAAACTATATCCAGCAAGAAGGTTGTTATTTACGACAACCTATTTTAAATCACCTGATCTATTACAAGTAGTTACGACTTATGTTATTTGAGCTATTGTTTCTACTTAGTACTAGGCTATTGCTCTTTATTAAACTGGTATTTATGTATGTTATTTGCAGGCTGAACCCGATGCAAAACATCCTGGAAAGAAACGGAAAGACATGACATCATCGGTAGAGGGTCCTAGCGGGGTCACAAAAAAACTTACTAAGGAGTGGACTTGTGCCTTGTGTCAAATTAGTGCTACAAGTGAACTGGGTTTAGAAGATCACTTAAAAGGAAAGAAGCACAAGTCTAAGCAGGCTGGACAGAAGGTGGGGATGATTGGACTTTGCTCGAAGAAAATTAATAGTCCCCCCAATCCGAGCCAAGTTGTTGAGAGTGTGGAGTTGGAAAAATCTCAGCAATTAACAAACAAACAAGAAACATGGTTGGAAAACAATGAGATCGCCGTTATGGAAAAAAGATGTGGAGGACCAGACAAAAAGAAACTTAAAAAGAAAAACATGAAATTTAAATTTTATTGCAATATGTGTGAGGTTGGAGCCTTCAGTGAGGGGGTTATGGCTACCCATAAGAAAGGAAAGAAGCATTTGCTTCGCCTCCATCAGCTTGATGCCAAGAGATGAAGTTATATATTGCCGTTCTGCTATCTCCATTTTGCTTTCTTATATCTATAACCATCAAATTATAACAGTTAAAGTTATATGAATACCCTTCATTTTACTGTTTTAGTTTTGGATTTTTCTCATGGTTTCATCTTTACTTTAAGACCTACTAGTGCTATCAGTTACCATACGCAAATCTGATGCCAACCATAATGACACAAAAAGCATAAGAAAATTTCAACAAAGTAAATTACATTATGACATCACACTTGAAATTCGATGCAACATCATCAGTCAAAAACAGTATAACAAGCACTTTAAAATTTTCATGCAACATCAGTCGCATTTATGAACTCAGTTCAGACTGAAAAAGCTATATTGCTAATGTCACAAGCATATGAAGTACTACCAAACTAATCAAATACAAAATATTGGAACTCCATACAAAGCCTTTAATTGATCATATGGCATGTGATTAACCTTACTCGGAGACCCGAATCCACGGCATTATGAGTGTCTGCCTATATATTTCAAATAACACGCTCCTACATAACCTCAACAAATTACCAAAAATCACCTGTTCTTCACTGATCAAACTCATGTGACAAGAAATGCAGTTTCCCATCTTCATCGTGTAAAAAGGGAGAAAATGTGAAGAGAATTGAAATTGTTCCATCAGGAGGTTACATGTTGTACAAGGGAGGGTAAAAGTTTCTAGAGAAGGCTCTTGCAGGCTTCAATAGAAGCAGCCTGTGAATCTAACAATGCTTGCCCAGAAGGACTTGAAGTTACAATCCCTAGGGCAGCAGAAAGTACATGTTTCTGGAACACGTCATCCTCCATCTTCTTTAAAACCTCCTCGACCACCTTGAAGTCCAGTTTCCCTGCTAAAATTAATTTGCCCATAATCTCGCCAAAATTGTTTGGTGCTTTGGGCAAATCTATGCCAATATCATCCAGGTTGGAACCATAGAGAAGACACCCACCTTGTATGTCACTTGCTGTGAGCACCTTCTTTACACACAAGTACTCCAGGAGCTTGGCGACTGGTTCCACACATGGTGGGATTTTCTCCAGGGCAAGAGCAATAGCCTCCTTGACCAACTCAGGGTGGTAACTAGGTGACTTCAGTTCCTCAACGCATTGTGAGGCTTCATCCAGTATACGAACACTAAAGTACTCTTCCAGAAGAGAAATTGTTTTTCTCCTAAGCTCTTCCGGATTCAACCTTACAGATGGAGCTGTTTGTTTGGCAGTAACTGGTGGCACAGAAACAGTAGGAATCTGTCTGACAAGGGAAGGGTCTTGACGTGGAGATTCAAAACCAATACCATGATTAGTAGGCCGAACTTGTGGAGCACTACTGCCTTGCAACAAGGCACTAGACCGACCACTAATGATTCCACCGCTACCCTGAGGTAGAAGTCTTGGGTTTGACACAGCTGACTTGCCAATAAATGGTGGTTGAACCCGTCCAGCCAACTGACTGGAATCATTCCTTGGCATTGATCGAGATCTGGTAACCTCCCAGTTGTCATTATCCATTCCAGGCATGCCCGGCATTTTTCTGGCACCTGGCATTCCGGGCATCATTCCTCCGGTTCCAGGCCTATGCATGGGAAATCCGCCTGGGGTCATGCCTCCCTGAGCTGCAGAAGGCATACCACGACTATTTCTTATACTTGCAGTAGAACCTGGGCGCAACTTCATAGTCTTCTCTGCTTCGTTATGAATCTCGGTTATGGTCTTAGCTTTGACCTATATTGAGAATACAGAACATTAAGAAACTGACCTTCAAGTAAAAAGCACTCATGCAAAAGGGTAGATACTTACCTCTTCTCGTCTGGGAACCCAGTTATTCAAACGAAGATCTATAATATCGCGAACCATAAATCTCATTCGTGGAGCAAGCTGCGGGTTTGCTGAGAGGTCCTTCAATCGGATAAAGTAAACATCATTAATACGTCTTGACTTTGGGCTCTCGTCAAGTTGTTTACCGATAGTGTTGAAGAAATGACATATGGCCTCAACATTTTCCTCCTCCGGACAAATCTTATTGTCAGCCCCTAGAAGCTCCTATATATAGAAACAAGAAAAAAGGAAGACCCCACTTCAGACACCATGCATATGCTAAACAGTACGAGTATATTCATAATTATACAGGACAGATGAAATACATGAACAATGTGGTGAACAATTTTTTCAGGGACCATCTTTTGCTTCAAAAGTTCTCCAATCAAACGAATGTTTCCTAGAGTACGGAGCTTGATCATTCTCTCTTTATCTCTTCGTTCCATTTCCTGCTCAGGAGCAGTCATTTCCCTCAATTCAGCCCTCTGTTTGTCAGTGCCTTCGAAGGCCTCCTGACAATTATTCAATAGAACTCGCTTGAATGTTATGGGTCTCCCACCAGGTTCTTCAGATGGAAATGGGGGAAGCTTTTCGTTGAGGTCAGAGCACAACTCCGCATACATGGGGCAAAAGGTTGGTTCCAGTACTGCCTTGTCAAAAATCAAAGAAATGACTCCCTGCATTCCAGAAGACTCTACATTAGAAGCTTCATAATAGGACAATATAACTTGCTTAATATAAGTTAACAAGATCATTAACAAGAATAATAATTAGAGGAGATAAAAGTAAACCTTAAGAATATCAGCACTTGTGATTCCAGAATCGATAAGTTGACCTTTCAGAATATCAAACTTCTCTGGGGTCAACTTGTTCAAAATCCTGCAAACAGAACATTACCACACTTATATCACACTTCACACTGAATCACTGATAAAACAATGAAGAGCAACTGAATGTTTAGAACAATGTCTAATTGACTACCAAAAAATACCACAGGATGATTTCACATATAGAGAGTTCCCAAAGTTGGTGCAAGGATGTAGTAGTACATAATATGCTAAACTTTCCACTTTCAGCTCAAATTGGAGCCTTTAACTGGTAGTAGACCAGGGAAAGATTTTGTGAACATTAAAAGATAGAAGAGAACAACTAACGAAAAAATAGTAAACATGTGAGCAGCACAGCAGGCTTAGTAGTTCAAAAAAGCAAACAGATGTTAGCTTAAATGGACGATGGGGGAATCAGCAACAAATAGGGTATTTAGAAAGTAGGCGACACAGTGAAAGTTCCTTGCTGCTTCATTTTGATCAAACGTTGTCTTTCTCACTTCAAAGACAATTTTGGTTTAATACTTGCTAGGAAAAGATCACAGACAGACATAGGTAAATGATCAGCAAAACAGCAAGTCTAAAAAATACACTATGGCAGTAACAAAAACCCTTAATGTAGGCAAAATGATGGATGTTATACAAAGGTATTTAGCTTATCCCAGAATGATCAGACCTTTCACTTAATAGACAAGCCAAATTATTAAAAAGATCAACAGATATCTAAAAGAGAGATGATAGAGGGACAGAGAAGAGAGATCAATACAAACTAATACATTAATATAAGCAGAACAGCAAGTTTAGCAAATTCACAGACTCGCAGGGTATCAAGGAAAAGGATAAAACTAAATGAAGCAACCAAACACATGCAAGAAATGAAGAACAAAATTGTCAATGAAGATTACCCTTTCACAGTTTTCAGGACTCGGTCCTTTTCAGATAAATTGCCCCTCTGAACCGACCATGGAACCTCAGCTTTTACAAGAGCAGGAGGAGCTCCCTGGTAACAGAAAAAAGAAAAAAGTTATTAATAAAAAGGAACCCAGACACATACACTGAAACACGAAACAAAATGGCATACAACTTATGCAACTTGCAAAAGAATTCACCTTCACTAAATCTTGAAGCAATATATCATATTCTCAACGTCGAATACTATATTAGTAAATTGAAGATATAAGAGGTGCTAGGATATCAGCCCCTAAACGTCACAAACCCTGTTAAGGATAACTCTTTTCTCCAACAAAGATTACAAAGATAAACTTGCAAAATCAGCAATTCCTATTTCCTAGCACTAATAGTAACGGGTTGCATGTTCCTAATCTAGTAAACTACCGCCAATTGCCAAAGTCACCAAACTTAAAAAACCCTCCGGCAAAATTCCAGGCCCTAATTCCAAAGACATTCAACCGCTCCCTACAAATTAAACTACACAGTAGAACCACCAATATTATGCCTCTTAATTAGGTGATAAGCGGCAACTAACTTTGCGTCTCCGTTTCCCATCAGCCACAATCCACCAAATCAATAAAGGTTTAATATCAACAAAAAAAAAAAAAAACAACGAAACGAATATTTGGTTCTTAGCTAGTTATTATCCCCATCATAGATCTCATAATTCAAAATGGGAGCAAGTTAATTTATTCATTAGGTTTATACCTTACGGTATACACGCACTCATATTTAGCCAAAGGACTGAATGTCAAAAGATCCAGCAAAAATTCAAAATTCGCCTAAAGTTTCCTTTCACCATTCATCCTTTCCAAAATCACGCCCAATAAAAATTAAAATCTAGTTCCAGCAACACATCTTTAAGGAGTCCAAAAAAATCCTTAAAAAATCACTTTCGTGCTCCCCTTGCACAATTAGACCTTACCAAGAACCCTGCTACGCCTACTTGGAGGGTCACTTGTTAAATCTGAATTGTCTCAACTAACTTAAGTAAAATTTTAGCAATGATTCAGTCCAAAAATTTTAGGTAAACCATTCAGGTACTTTTGAATTTATTTATGGTAGTTATTGTGGCATTCAGCTTAAAAAATACATAAATACATAACCATTCGAGCACCATGATAGAAGTTATGCTGCTTAAAGATATTTCTACATGCAACCATTCATGATTATGAATTACGGGCAGACAAAGTAGCTGGATAGTGCTGGAATACTCACCCCTTGGTTAGAAGAGTACTGTCCCCTCCCATATTGTGAGTTCAACTGGTCTTGGCGGTTATATTGATTTCCATCCTGCCTCGAGTCAAGTCGTCCGCCAGATTCTCGGTCCCCAATCCAGGACCTCTCCTCTACAGATGAAGGAACTTGCACAGATCGACCACGCCAATCACGACTGTCTGGCTCAGAATAACGACTCTGAGGCTGGTTTTGTTGAACTGGTGCCTGTAGAAGATAATTATAACTTCAAATTGTGTTGGAAAAAATAATGTTTTGGCTGATATAAAAATGTAACACATAGGCTACTCTTCAACCAATTACAATCTACACGATGGCAATGACTTACGTGACTTTCTCCATGACTCCAGTTCTGAGCTTCACCAAAAAATTCTGCTTCAACCACTTGTTTAACTTTCAAAATCTCATCAGGAATGTTTCCAACCTGGAGTATAGAAACAACAGTCAGACAATAAGTTCAATTGTAAATAATTTCATAAATATCAGCAGTTATAGGTTTCGGTTAAATGTTGTATTTTAAATTGTATCTATTTTAAATTTATAATTGTTCTATACAGAGATACTACGAAGAGTAGAAAATATCCAACTACAAACAAAGGAACAATATTCCATTTTAAACCAGTCAAATACAAAATGAGAAAGGACTTAAAAAACTAACGAAAAAACGCAAACACAGAGGCAAAAAGTAGCTAAAAAAATGTACTTATAAGCTTGCAGAAATTTTATCCTATCAAAAACTGTAAATCACATATAATATTCTAATCACAATAGATAGTTAGAACTTCATATAGCAACAGAAGTTCCACTCCAAATTAGAAAATGCCTGTGCACATGAAATCATGACCTATGCTAAACCTCATCAACACATGCAAGATGGTAAAACTATTAAATGATATTACCTCCCTGAGCTGTAACAGCTGGTCCCTTGTGAAGCGAATTCGCTCACGGCCTTCAAATCGTGAATCACCAGTCTATAATCAGAATTTTTAATAAAGAAAGAAAAAACAAGATTAGTACCCAGTTTAGTCCAAAATTAAATTTGAGAAAATGTATCAAAATATTTTAAAACATCAAAAAAGAGTAATACAATCATGCTGAATGGAATAAATTACATCCTATTATAGAATCTAGATAAATTATAAAGTTATGTAAGTAGGTTCCTTTATAAGCATGATATGGCTACCTACATGCCCACCTTTCACCTACGTATAAATTTATGTCCTGATTTACAACAAGAACCATACTTGGGCACCTGCTAAGAATTAGGACATCAACAGAAATTTGAAACTTCTTCTATTTACACCAGAAAAATTTAGACTTTTTATATAAAGTTTATTTGCGAAATTCACTAGTACCTTAATTTCCACCTAAATACAGCATACAACTTGTGTGCACAAATATTAAAAAAAATTTAATAATATTCCCACAAACTCATCTCAGTAGTATCACACCTATGTGTGTTCGTAATAGTACTTAATTTTAAAGCTTCAAATTTTTGTGCAAAGTAATATTGTTTTCTCCGTTCTTCGAAGTATAATTATTTCCTAACAAGTGACCACATACATCACTTTAAAGAAGCAGAAATATCAAATTTAATAAACACAGAATCATAAAACATAACTGAACAACAAATTGCTCCAATCCGTATTTATACAGACCTTCCACATCAGAACCATATCAATACTAAACACAATAACTATAAGCTACAACATTCCAATCAGCTCCAAATTGCATTATAAGTTTATAACAACAATCAAAACACAAATCCTAAACAAAAACATATTAAATTCAATCAATCGTAGCTGAATTACGGTTCAGCTAAGTAAAACAGTTGCACATCATCGAAAAAACACAACAAATCCGAAACAAAAGCATACTATTCAATCAATCGCAGCTGAATTACAGTTAAACATCATCGAAACCAACATCTACAATCAACATCTACACAATCTTACAATCAAATTAAGTAAAAGCCAAACAAACCGAAACACGAAACACGAAACGGAAATTACATAAAAACCTAGATCGATTAATAGAGAAAAGATTGAACCTTGAGAGAGAAAGCGCCGCCATGAGGACGAAAGACAGGAAGATCAGCAGATGCGAAAACAGAAGACGACGAAGAATCGAAGCGAGAGCCGATTAATTTACCACCTCGATTACCACCACCAGGTCTCAAACTCAACACCGTCGGATCAGCTTGCTGCATACCTATTAAGTGATTACTTTGAATTGATCGGAAACGAGGAATAATAATTATTGTAAAGTTCAGAGTCGGCGATTTGGATGCGCCTAATCTGAAACCCTAGGTATTTAGGGATAAATATGTAGAGAGATTGGGAGAGATTTGATAGAGAGAGAGAGAGAGATGGGGGAGAGAGAAAGTGTGTTGGGTTACTTTCTCTCCTCTGTGAATAGAAGAGAGGCGCAATGAGAGAATGACAAAACCCTTTTTATGTAGTGCTTCCCTCACCCGCTGCCTTTCGCTATCCATTATTTCTCATTCCAATTAATATTTTGATTATAAAAATCTTTTATTATAATATCCTAATTTGGTTATTAAAATCCTTTATTATAATATCCTAATAATTCCGGAAATAGGAATAAATAAGTCGAGTTACCTATTTGTAATATATAGAATAACTTTTGAAAAAATTACTGATTTATCGGTGATTTTTTAATAATTTATCAAATCGGTCAAATATTTATAAGTGATGTATAAATATACTGAATTTAACTTTCAAAATCTACCAAACATATAACTGAAATTGTATATATACCGAATTCTTTGATAAATTTATTTGAATCTATCTCGATAAGTTTTGTTCGATATGTTATCAAATTTAAATTCAGACAAGAAACTATATTCAATAATGTTATTGAAAACTATTTAGTCCGTTAAAGAATTTCTCAAGTTTGATAAAAAGTTTAGTTTGTTTATGAATAAGGTTTAGAAAATACTAGCTTAAACCCCGGCGATGCACAGATTTTCTTTAATATTTTATGTTTTTTAATTTAACATGAATTAAAAATGTTAATATCTTCTATTATTACTATAATATTATGATTTTATTTTATTAAAATATGATTGCTTAT
>PHNY01149611.1:2595-14395 GCA_003724115.2 Anethum foeniculum
ATAAGATCACTAAACAGAAATCACACACTTGCACTGTGAGGAAATGATCCACTATTATAGTCCCATCTCTTTGGTTGATAATCCTTATTCTTCTAAAGTCTTTGGAAGGATTAGCTTTATGCTCTGATACATTTTTGAAGGATTACTCAACTAAGGGGGAGAGATTATGATAACAAAAATAATAGTCTGTTCTTTTTATCTTTCTCTCTATCTATGGGGGAGAGATTAGGGGGAAGAGATTATTATTGGTACTAAGCTCCAAATACTTTCTTTGCATCCTATGGGAAGATCTGAAGATTGAAAAAATATTGTGGAAGTATTCTTTATGTCTCATCTGGAAGGGAAGTTCAACTTAGGGGGAGTTTCACCTGAAGGGGAGATATAAGGAAGTTTGAAGAAGAAACGTATCTATCTGCAACTTTACCTAAGGGAGAGAATAATCAGTTCTCTGCTGAAGCTGAAGGTTTATATAAGATGTAGAAGGTATAAGATAACATTATTTACAAGTCCAGAGCTGAATGTTTAGAAGCTGATTGGAGATCTATTTTTGGAGTTAGTTGAGTTATCCTCCAAACTGTTGCTTCTCCATTATTATTTGACTGTCAGGTGTAACAGTCAAATAAGGGGAGATTGTTGAGCAAGATTGAAGCAGAATTTGTTATCTCAACAATGTTGGTTTGGATAACTCAACATAGAACAATGACTTGGAAATAATACTATGTTCCACTGAAATCAGTACAGATTGAAGATTTGGTATATACATATGGTTCCGTGAATTGCAGTGAAGAAGTCGTCAACAGAAATTCGCATGAAGTTCATTAATATGTTCAAGCAACGGAGAAATAAGGTTGAAGGCATTTGAAGCAGTTCTCAGAGTTAGTGTGAACTTTATATAAGTTTATTATATAATTCTAAATTAGCTTATTTAATAAATTAGAAATAAGTTTGTTAAATAAATTAATTTATACTTTAAAATAAAAATACTATAATCCTAGGTGTACAATTGTATACATGTGTATACACACGTACAGCAGGCCACGAATACATCACCATACACACTTGTGTGTATTGCAGAGAAATTATAGCCGAGCCCAGACCTGCAGCATGCATTCGTGTCAGGTGTCTTGATGCGTCAGTCGCGTCCTGGGTTACACATTCAGCCGAGACGTGCAATGATCACCAGTGTCGCGTCTTACAAACAGTCCAGGCTTCAGTCGCGCTTTGATATCACGTTCTTGGAACTGCTACAGCTCATGTCGCGTCTTGGTCTTTTGTTAGCTTCAAACACATGTAAAACTAAGTGTAAGAGGCGACGTTCACCTCTGCTGCACTCAGCTGGTGTCGCGCTTTGTTACTGTCGCGTCCTAGCTGCTACACACCTGTCGCCTCTTGCTGTTTTCTATGTCGCGCTTTGTATATGCAGGTTGCCTTACAATAGTCAGCAAATGCAGTCCTTTTTAAATGACTCATGTCGCCTCCTGTCGTGTATCTGTCGCGCCCTACCTATGGTAAATCAGCTGTCAGACAAGTTCAAGGCACACAAGTGTTACTAGTCACATCTTGCAGGTACTACATGTCACACCTTGGGTCTGTGTCGCCTTCTACAAGATTATAATGTCTTCTATCGACTCTTGATCCTAAAATGATATAAATCTTACAAGGAAAATGCTCAAGGTGACTAGTACACATACTCGTGTCGCCTCTTAACTTTTGTCAAGGCTAGGTCGCTTCCTAGCTTTGTGAAACCTCCTGTCGCCTTCTAAACTTCATGAAAATGCTCCAAGGCAAGAGAAATAAGCGTGTCGCCTCTTGGAATGTAAAAGGTGTCGCCTTGAAGCTTTAAGGGGACCCCAAGTCATTTTAAATGAATGGATTAGAGAAGGCCACGTCTACTCCCTCCTTATCCAAGCCACCCACTTCTATATATCCATCAAATCAAAAGAAAATAAGTAGTTATTCTCTAACAGTCAAGTCGAAGCTCTGCAGAATTTTTTATAGAGAGAAAAATTCAAGGTTTAACAAGGAGAAGTGCTGTCCAATTTTCTTTACACCATTTAAGTCTTACATTGTGTAACACTCATTTATTTAGTCCTTTTATATTGTATTGTTCATCTTTATAAGGGCTATTTATTTTAGAGTGATAGAACATACACTAGATTTGACAAGCTATCTATTGTTTTGTGTTTGTTCTTGTTGTTGCACCAAATATTTATGTTTGGTGATTGTAAGCAAACCTTAGTGGTTATAATTCTTAATAAAAGAATTTAACCCCGTATCTCGTTTGTGTTTGTTTCCTTCGATTTGATTTTATTTTTCCACTGCGATTAAATTCGAAAAACGGACACAAATACATTCACCCCCCTCTGTATTTGACCTTTAGACTTAATACACCTGGACCTGGCAATTTTGGTATACGACATGTGAATACGGTACGAAACGACACAAATAATTAGTGTTTGGGTGTGAAAATTTGGTACACGAACACGAAAGTAAATGAACACGAAAAAACACGAATTTAATTAGTGTCGGGTTTGGTTTTCCGATATAGGTACACGACACGGAACAAAAGTACAAGGAATAAATAAATAAGTAAATTTTTAATAAATATATAATATTTATGATATAATTTATACATCTTATCTTTTACTAAATACACCAAATACAAATAACATATTCTATTTATATATAACTTTTAGAAATATTATATACTTATATTTGACTATCTTATTACATCTTATTGTATTTAAAAGAATATTTTCACTCATTTTATGTATTTTGTATTCGGAACTTGATTGTTCGATATCTAGATTATTTTATTATCTAGTACATTTTCTAACGATTAGTATTGTTTTCGTATATAATTCGTGTACTTCCGTATACCAAACGGGTAGACACGAATATATTAGTTTCGGGTTAGTGTCAACTAAATGGTACACGAATACAAATCTGGGTTGGGTACGGTTTTTATATTTTGACACGAAAATACACGGAACGAATGTACACGTACATGACCCATTGCCCGCTCTAAGTGCACCCTGTTCTATGTTTAATTTTTTAATTCATTACTCTAAAAAGGGGTAATACACTTTATTTCAAAATAAATCATTACAAAAAATTACCAAAACTATTTATATTTAAAATAAATTTATAATTTTATTATCTTCTAAAATTATTTATAAAAACACCGTTTTTAATCAAAATCAACTAAATGTAATTAAATGATTGAATTTGTTTTTTCATTACATATAAGGTTATAATTGATTCAAATTATTAAGCAATGTTTTATGTGAACGAAAATGATTTTAATTATTAAATTTTAAAATTATAATTGATGTCAGTTTCAAATATGATTGCAAAATTGCAAACTATGTTTCTGCAAAATATTTTTTTAAATGATTTTTTTATAATTTTATTTGAAAAACTTCACATTTACAAAATAACAGAGAGAAAGACGTCTCTTTGCATATATGTTTACATCCCTCGGTATATTTTTTGAAAACACCCTTTTATTATTTTCTTGCCATCTTTTTTATTTTTAAAATTGTATTTGTGGTATTCATCTAAAAAATAATTACTTTTTAAATTTACTGAGCAATATGTTTTGCAACTTTGTAACCATATTTCCTACTCTAATTTTTAATTTTTTATTACGAAAATACATTTTACATCTGTGCAATCATACTTGCAATCTAATTTGCAATCTAAAATGTAACCTAAAATATTTGCACAATTTAAATTAGATGCAAATGAAAATGCAACCTATTATGTAAAATCGTATTTTTGCAAATATTTTGCAAATAAAACAGTATCTTTATAAATATTAATATAGATTAATCTATACTAATAGTGAAATGATTAAAATATTTAATTTGTTTTTATTTAAACAGAAATTTTATTTATTGTATTGAAAAAATATTAAATAGATTATAGCGGACAAGTATATAGTTTAAATAAAAGCAAATATAATAAAAAAAATAATAAACAACTGAAATAAAATTTAACATGAGACTTACGATAATAATATAATTAAAATTCAAGTAAAAATTTATAAAGTGTGCGTCCGTGTGCGAGCAATTAATGAAGAGAGTTGGGAGGGATAGTAATAGTATTGTAATTGCATTTAGCAATTATGTTTATTTAATTGCAAAAAGGGATTGCAGCGTGAATTAGGGCACGCGAGGGTGGATTATTATTTCCCCCAGTTATTTCTCAGGCTCCAAAGTGTTGAATTGAATGGTATTTTCTGTATATCTCATGTTTTTTCATCTTTGATTTGCGGTTTCTTCATGTATTTTATTATACGTATGTTCTTCTGTCCCTATATTTCATGTTTTGTTTGTATGTTCTCTTTGTAAATCTTTATTTGTTTTTATTGATTTCAACTATTTATCTTATCTTGGTGTTCATATATATCCATCTATATTACTCTATGCTTCCTGACGTTCTTCTTAATTAATTATCTCGTGCTGTTTAATTTTTGACTCACATTTTGGGGGTTTCTTCATGTATTGTATTATATCTTCTTAGTTGTCTATATTTGTTTATAGTTCTCCAAAAGTATATTGTGGTATTGTCCTATTTTTGTGGATGATTGAAACAATTGTGAAGAGGTGTTGTAAATGTTTGCACTAGTGTTTATTGAATTCGTTGGCATTTTTGATTTAATAATTTGTGTCTGAAAGTTGTTCTGTCTTTTAGGACGTAGTAGAGCTGTACAGGATAGTGTACGATGGCCCCAAGGATCACTTGCGAGGTGCAATCATGGTGTGTGATAAACAAACTGGTTACCAATTTCTGTTTAAGGATAGGAGTCTAGACAATTATGACCCACTGGATGTATATCAGAAGTTCTTTACTAGCGAAGGTCAAGCGGAAGCTGACAAAATATCTAATCCGATAAGTCAGCCATGTATTGAAGGTGGGGATCATATTATGCTGAGTGGCCCTAGTGAAGCATCTATTGGTTTTCTGCCTGAATTTTCTGTGACTTACTTCCTCTTTGGTGAAATCCGGCGCCCGCTGGTTATTGAGAAACCGGATAACAAAAATGACCTTTCTGTTCCCCTACGGAGAGAATATATGACAAATGACGGCAATAGAATACTGACGATTCTTTATGCATGTTTTGAGGAGGCAGTAGAAGCGCATGTGAAGGTTAAGATAACATATGTGACATCTGCATTTGATCTCTATGGTGTCATAGCTGCTAGGACAAGTGCAATAGAGGCGCCTGCATATTCAAGCATACTTTTCTTTAAGGGGGAGGATGAGAAATTTCAGGTGAAACCTGGTAATGGAGATGGTGATTTACCGTTATCAAGAAGTATAGTAGGTGTGCCATTAGGATCTGAGCTCATTCTAGAGTTTGGATTGTGCAGTGATGGCTGTGATAACATGGTAATAGACTATCTGCGAATTGATGTTACAGAAGATGAAACAAGTTCCAAGACTGTTCGATCTATAACCTGGGGCAATCAATGTCTGATTGAAGCTGAAATTAACTGGAAGAGTAAGAGAGAATTCAAACCATATCGCTAAGGAGATCTTAGTTATGCTAATATTGCAAGTGAATGTTGCAAGTGAATGTTGGATTCGTTGAACTATTAGATGCTTTTCTTTTTCTGTCTCTATCCTTTGCCTAGCTAATATTATGGTGAAAAAAAGTCATGTACTCTTCCTGTGTCATGGAATCCAATATATAGTACTCTACGACATTATTTTCTGGACTGGTATATAAATCCCACCGTCACAAGTTTTTTGTGCACTGGGCATGTTTTCCAGAAGGCGGTGCTCCTCTGTCTGGCTTTAATCTGGTAAAACCCTGAGAAATTGATATACTAACATGTAGAGATTAGTCTATAAATTTTTTTAGAAAATATTATTTGAACACCACATACTTAATTTGTCTGCTGAGGAAGGACTGATGTTTAGGTTGTTTAATTATTAAGATTGTACTCTCTTTTTTTCATGGTGGCCTTCAGTTGTTTGTAGTTGGTACAATTACAAAACAGCTCAATATTTGATCTTTCTACAGACCGAAATGGTTGAAGTCGATTTTCGTTTGTAGTTCCAACTTTTAGACAGAGATATATACCCTTTGTTATATTTAACTTTTTTTTTTTGCTTTTAAAATATCATGAAAACTTTTCTTTAAGCCTCAAATATCTGTTCTAGTTGAAGTGAAATTCTCTTACTAGGAGCTGAACTTCCAATTGCCATCGACATGCCGACCCAAAGGCTTAGTACGCTATGGACGCTGTCAATGTTTGTCTAGATTCTTTTGACACTTGATCTGTCTTATCAAGTTTCAAATGGAAGAGGAACTGTTTATTATAATTTTGGCTAGTTCTTACCACTCAATATTTTGTTACGTAGTTTGGTTTACTTTATCTTCTTCTATATATAATAGAGCAACACAGGGGTAAAATGAGCCAGAAAAATCCCTGTAAAATCACCAATATAACCTTTTTAAATACTCCCTTCTTATCAAATGGTTTCAGCACGGAGACCAACACACCGAATAAACAACATAATTTAATACACAAGTTGTTATGTTAAAGAAACAAGGGATACTGATTGTCTGGGACTCTGATGAAAAGGACGGAGGGAGTATATAATTACAGATTTTCCATGCTATTCTTTCTTCTGCGTTTTGTACTCCTGTGCTGCGACACAATGTATTATGTGCCAAACGTAGAGTGCAATACATATAAACCCTAATTTCCAGTTATTCAAACTTCAATTACATCTCTTCCTGAACTTAAAAATCATAATGCAATCTACCAATCATAATTTCGAAATATATAGTCATCTAAAGGGCTTCACTTGTGTAACCTTTCGGATTGGTAAGTAGTTGTTGTATTATATGCATCTCGATTTTATATTTTAACGGTTTTGTGGTTATAATTAGGCATCTCGATTACGTTTACTTGTAGCTAATTTTGTTGCGCTTAATTGTATGTTTTTGTATCGATTTACGGTGTGTGTATCGTGGTAGTAGCTTAGTTCAGAATGATATAATTATTATATGGCTTGAGATATACTGACGAATTATCCTATCTGTATATATGCATCTCATTGTGTCTTATAGATTATCTAATTTATACAGAGTTAAGTGTTTGGAATGCAGGGGTGATATATTGTGTGGATTTATACTACCTTGAATGCCTTTTATTATATTTTATTTTATAATACACCCCGAGTGGTAAAGGGAATCTCAAATTTTTTTTGTATCTTTTGAATTGAGGAATAAAGGGATCATAATCTATTTCTCAGCATGTTGCTTATAAAGCTTATTTATTTCTGATTGCGGGTAAGGACCATGGTTTCCACCAGTGCTGAGGCTTAGACAATTCATAAATCCGAGAATTTAGTATTTATGTCTAAAATTATCTCTTCATTCCAGTTTGCAGATTGGTCTGATTACGGATGAGGCTGAAATGGCCTTTAAGAAGTTTATTTATAAAAAAGAAATGGACCTACAGTATTTAAATGCTACTCATAGTAATGTAGCAAAGATTACGGTCACCTTTAGTCACCTTCAGGAAATATAGAGTTCAAGTTCCTGTCCTTGCTGGTAGAGGCCCGAGACCTTTCATTAACAGGTAACATAATGAACAGTATTTAAGGGATGTTCATAATGATTTCATTTTTACTTTATAGATCAGTTTCCCAAGTTTTTCTTTGAAAGTATTCCTAGCAAATTGTTCATCTTTCTATGTTTTCATATACCACTTATATTATTCACGTGAGCTAGCATAATTGGCCAAAGTTCCGCCAATGCATTAGAATTCCAGAAGATTAGGTATTCTCGTAACATTCCATTACATCTACTACCAATGCATAAGTTCTTTATACTGATTTTTTTTTTTTCCAGGCATTGACACCTTAATAGACCTGTGAGGATATGCTACTACCACTGCGGACTCTAGCAGAGTATTTGGAAAAACAAGCTTCTATGGACTGTTTTTACGTTGCTGTCTCATTTAAATGGAGTCTACTTTTGGTAGTAAGTGATAATGTTCTATGTTTAGCTGAAAATTCAATGTTTTTTCTCTGCTGCCTCAGTATCCTCATGGGAAATACAGGTGATTACGTCCTCTTACGCCTACCATGTCGTGTATTTATAAGCTTCTTTTATGCACATTCTGACTTAATCTTTACCAAAAAAAAAAAAATTCACCGTGTTAGCAAAATTTAAAGGTAGGGGTAAATTACATTGCATCTATCACTACATTATGCTTGCTGAATGACCTTGCAACGTTCCATATGGACCATATCCCAAATTATTGTCGTGCTTATGTCAATGGCCAACCTTTTGAAGTCAGAGTTTTAAATGCTTCATGTTTATAAAGTGAAGCTACATAGTTGTCATGCAGATTTTTATCACTTGTCTGGAGCAAGTGGTTTGATTTTTAGGTCACACTGATCTATATTAGATTTTTTTGTGTAAGCATGCCAGTGTAATCCAGAAAATAGAGGACAGGTACCCCATACAAATGATTAGATATGCATATTCATTAACATATTTCGCTCGCTCATTGAAGCCATAATATGTAATTTTTGACAGAACAATAAATAAAGTAGCGCATGCCAGAATTACGAATTACATTGCATCTATCACTACATTATACTTGTTGAATGACCTTGTAATGTTCCGTATCCCAAATTATTGGCGTGCCTATGTCAATGGCCAACCTTTTGAAGTCAGAGTTTTAAATGCTTCATGTTCATAAGGTAAAGCTACATAATTATCATGCAGATTTTTATCACTTGTCTGGAACAAGTGGTTTGATTTTTATGTCACACTCTATCTTAGATTTCTTTACGTAAGCATGCTTGAAAATAGAGGACAGCTACCCCAGAAAAATGATTAAGATATGCATATTCATTTACATATTTCGCTCATTGAAGCCCTAATATGTAATTTTTGGCAGAACAACAAATAAAGTACCGTATGCCAGAATTAACACCACAAAGTTTGTATTTAAGCTTGTGTATTTTGTCTGTTGGTCGTTATTGTGGTTAAACGTAGTAGCATCTTTAACATTGGCTCTACACTTTAGTAAGTTTGTCAATACAAGCATACTTTTGAGCTCTGATGAACTTTTTTAATTGATGAAAAATCACTATACATATCTTTGTAGGCTGGTTTAGATTAGTGGCGCTTGAAATAAATCTTTGTCCTGTTATAATTTTACCCAAATGCAATTTTCTTTTCCTTCTCGAAGTTCTGTTCTTATGAGTAATCGTGTTACTGACGATATGGGAGGAAAATTCAAGTTTACATTCATTATCTTGTGGTTCACAGATTCATAGCGAGATTTTGTCTTCGATGTTTCTAAGATTATTAAAAAAGCCACTAACTATATCTTATTTTTCGGAGGACTTCAAGTGCACATCAAATACGTTCTGAATACATAACCCTCTAAATTTTTACACAACAAATTACCCCACCTGAATGTGTTAAAACTAAGAAAAATAAAGCACTTAACTATAAAAACAAAAGAGGCAAGCAAAGTGATATTTATTCAAATGTTCCTTAGACTGTTAATTCACTTGATTATTTAATTGTGCCGCATGTTTATTTACATATTTTGTTCATTCAGTCCTATACTCCTAATATGTAATTTTTGGCAGAATAATTCATAAAGGTACCACATTCCAGAATCTATGTGACAAAGTCTTTGTTGAATGGACCGTACCCCAACAGAAGAGGCTGACCCAAAGCATCCCTCACCAAAGATGTTGTGGAAAGGCGAATAATGTTAAAGTAGAGGCGCAATAATTCTCCCAGTAATTTGTATGGTATATCCTGCTTGTGGTATGTTTTTTAAATGCATTAACCTTAGTGTTCTAAGTAATGCTTTTTCTTTTCTTAGACATTCTCCAGGATGGAACCTCCCAAGTCGACAAACTGACTCCTAAACGAGCGAGAGGTACTAATTAGGCCAAGTGTATTTCCTCCCTTGCCTAATGATCCTCTTGAATCTATCTCCTAGAAGTATTAATTTATCTTGTGTTTCTTATGTCTTTCATTAGAGGTGGCCCATATGGTTTGTACTCCTGATATTTCATCCAGCAAAAGAGAAGGTTATGGATTTGGTTCTGTAGATGGTGGAACAACTATCAAAGGTATTTTCTTTTGCGCACACAAGCCCCCTTATATGATATTACTTGTGTTAGCCTATTGTTTTTACCCATTAGTGGTGCTTATTCTCGTACCCAATATTAACCTTATCATACTTTTTTGGTGGGAATAGAGGTCCCTAATCACTTTGATTAAAAAATATGCAGTAATTTATTCATAACTAGCTTAATATACAATGACGCAATCATATGTTTCACTACAGCTTTTTAGCTTAATTTGATACATTAAATTTGCCTTTAAGTTCCCCAATAGGCCTAATATCTCAATCCTCTCTATAAATCCAGTATTCAAACCTCTAATTAGGTAATCTTCACTACTTCATCTCAATTCCTATAACTAACGAAATACTAACGTCTTTAGATCTGAGGGCATTATATGCATATCTACAATACATATTTAGTGTATTTGTTGTAAATGGATTTGGTCTGCACAAGGGCTACCTACAATTATATTTTTGTTGCATAATTGAAGCATTATGCCCTGTAATAAAATGGAAAATAGAACTTAGACTTAGATATTGAAGTTTGTTCTGTTATTATTTCCATTCCCCTCCAGATTGTGGTTTACCTTGGCTTGATTATGACCATTGTATTGCCTGGTACCTCACTACTACTTCTCTATCTTTGTATGTCCCCTTTTCCTTTTTGTGATAATCTATTTGTGTGCACTAAAGCATGGGACTATGACATTAAGTCAATCAGGATGACAAGCGTTGACCAATGATGAGTTTGGACGGGCTCACGAGCATTTACATTCCTCATTTACCATAATGCTCCAACAAATCAACAATCTCATGCTCCATTCTCTATAAGGATTAGTGAGATGTCACTTTGTGATGTATATTTCTCTGTCATTGTAAATATTAGTACGTGACATGATCATCTATAGATTCAATAATCGAAATATATCATAAATTAAAATTATATTCAGAATTGGAGGACATGTATTAATTTAGAGGTTTGAGCGGAGGATACATAGGCGACCATCCGTTTTTCTATTTGATTCACTAAATCTCCAATTTGCCTTTTTGGCTGGCTTTTAAAGAAACTTGTGACAGAAAAATGTAATATGCTTATACTTGCTCCAAAATTTTTAAGCATACTATATCTTCGTGTTTTTTTCTTAACTCTCTCCCTTTCGCGCTCTAATTTGTTGTTTTTAATGATACATATACTTTTTTTTCATGCTTAAGTTTAAGTAGTATTTGTTTTGTACTTAGGGTGATGTGCAGTTCAAACAATCAATTGTTAGAAGAAATAATTGATGGTGCATGCAAAGTATGATCTTGCTACGAATGACACATTTTCACCGTGGTTGGTTAACTCTGCTATCTTTAAATAGGGCTGAAACAGGTATTGAATTTGTTTTTTCTTTTAAATGATTAATCAAGGATCATGGTTGTTACTTTGGTGAGTCGAGTTGAGCCGACCGGGGTGTCCGGTAAGTCGAGTCGTGACTAGTCAAGACTAGTCGTAGACTAGTCGACACTAGTCGACAAGGTACTAAATTATAAATATATAAATATAAATATATATATAAATTATATATGCGTGTTCTAACTTCTAACAAACCATTTTCTCCTTTTTCTCTTAACTTATATAGCCACTATGTAAGTGTGTACTACTGTGGGCTACTGTGAGTGTTACAGAG
>PHNY01149653.1:1505-38515 GCA_003724115.2 Anethum foeniculum
AATAAGAACAGGCGATTGCAATTTACAGTTTATTCGACTCGATCATTGGTGTAGATGTCGTATGACTTTTTATTATTGAATTAACATCTTTGTTTTTCAAAAAAAAAAAAAAAAACCTCCAAACTATCTACAAATATTCAAATTATTTAATCCTAAACTAAACTCTGTAATGGAATGGAGGCTTTGGTAGACTAAACTCTAGTAAAATAGAAAAATAGTGCGAGAAGTGTGACAGTGACTCTTGGCCCTTGGGATAACATGTGTAAATTTTTGGATGAAATTTTTTTAAATATTTGTCTCTAAAATCTTGTTCTTGTTTTTAAAAAAATCTTAGAGAGAAAATTAAATTATGTTTTTCTTTTAATTTAAACGGGAACACGGAGTAATTTTTAAGTATTTTTTTGAGTTTTGAAAATTCAGGTATATTTAATTTGAATTTCAAATAAATTATTAATATTTGAAGGTATTTAATTAAAATTTTAAATAAATTTTAGGATATTAGATCAGAATTTAAAAAATATTTTAATATCTATTGATATTTGATCAATATTTAAAACAATCCTTATTGTATCATTATTCAAAAAGTCATGAATTTTCTTAGATTTTATAAAAGGATAGATTTGCAAATGTTTTTTTATATATATATTGAAATTTTACAAGATTCTGAATAATTCTTATTAAAATTAGCAAAACTCTACTCAGATTCCATAGAATTTCGTACATCCAATCTAGAGATGCACAAAAAGCCCACGGAGCCGGGCTTTATCCGGACCTTAAAAATTCCGGGCTTTTTTAAAACAGATCGGGCATGGCTTTTTTAAAAATCGGGCCGGGCCGGGCTTTCTCTAAAATATGAGGCCCGTTTCAGGCCTGCGGGCCGGGCCGGATCGGGCCGGGCGGGCTTTATCCAGACTTTTTTTATTTATATATTAAATATTTATTTATATTTTGTGACTCGATTTGTGAGTAGTTTAGGTACCGAAAAAAATATACCAAACTATGAGAAAGAGTAATTAGATACCGAAACAAATAATATTCTTTAATATTATATTCAACACTTAAAGCACATTCTTTAATATTACAGTCAGCGATTCTTTAACCTAGAGCACTAACGGTTATTATTTACAGTAACAAATAGAAAAATTAACCAAATATACCTCAATTGCTTCTAATTGTATAATATTGTTTTTAAAAATTATAAAATATATTGTATATTTATAAATTTTATATAAAAAATTCGGATTTTTATCGGGCTTTTATCCGGGCCGAACCGGGCTTTTATCCGGGCTTTTTTAGAACCGGGTTTTTATCCGGACTTTTTTAAATCCGGGCTTTTATCCGGGTTTTTCGGGTTTTGGGCCAGGCCGAATTTTCAAGAAAAAAGGAGGTCCGTTTAAGGCCCGCGGGCCGGGCCGGACTTTTTACCGGATTAGACTTTTCGGGTTTTTTGAACATCTCTAATCCAGTCTGCTAAATCCTGTATATAATTAAAATCAACAACACTCTTTAAAAATTCATTGAATATTATCCCTATGTTAAAAAAATTTAAAATCTAAACTAAATTCACAATTGTTTTTACTGTTTACTCCCTCCGTCCCGGCCATTTGTTTACATATGGTTTGGGCACGGAGGTTAAGAAATATGTATAAAAAAGAAAGGGTTTTAGAAAGGGTTTGATGCTTTTTTTTCTCATTTTTAACGTTTGTTTAACGTTTTAGCTGACAGAAGTGTATATGTGAGAAATAAAAAAGAGTATAATGGTACCATAGATAAAAAAACAAGAATACGAGGGTACCACGAATAGAAGTCAAAAATGGGATTGTACTATTGGCAAAAACCAATTCTACAGTGGTACCATCGAGAATATCCCATTTTTATAAGCCTTAAAATGGGTACGAGCCCTCCATCCCCAGCATAAAGAACCCGGTGGGACGGAGGAAGTACTTCTGATGACATTCATAGGACTTTCAAATTTCTCAACAGTATATTTGGCTTTGTTGCGAGTAAGAATTATTTGTTTCTCTAGTCATTTTCGTACTTGGCATGTGTAAAACAATAATTTACATATTTCTTGATAACATTTTTCAGTTGCAACTGAAGCTTATCTTAGAAAAAACAGAGAAAAGGTTCATTGTTAAGGGTCTAGTGGAGAAATAGAGGGCAGTTTACGTGTCCCCATGCAAATGCCATCTCGAAACAGAAATCATAAGACAATGCATGCAGATAATTTTGTTGCAGAAGTTTCTGGTTGTTCTCTATATATGTTACATATAATGCAATAGATCTTTCATCAAGTTACAACTTGATGAACTAGCAGGATAACTACAACAAATTAGATCCAACTCATTGGGATTATATATTACAGAAATACTGAAATAATGGTTCAGATAGGTTTACAAGCCTTTGAAATCTTAAATTATTGAAAGCAACCACAGACAAGATGATAAATGGTTTGATTTTATTTCATACAACCATATAGATATTACACACTAGCTGTATAATCCGTACGTCAGAACTGATATATTTCGTTCTGTATTGTAAGCGGATAAGCTATATCATTCATCACTGGAACATCAATGTTGGTAAAACCATACTGGTTGCTCATCTACAATGAAAAGTGAAATAAATTTAAATATTTCACAGTAGTATTTAAATCTGAAAGTTATGATGAATGTTTGTTTATTAATCTATTACCTTGTCATTGAGATAATGGTTTGCAGCTCTGAGTATTTCCTCCTTCAGGAAAGAAAAGAGTGGAATAATTGGTAAAAAAGCAACAATGAGCTAAGAAGATGATTGAAGTTTTACTTAATTAGTACTCATGCAGTTTCAAGTAAGAATCGGAACTGATTTCTCTTAAGTTCCTGAACGTTTTCATTGAGACTGCAATTCACGACACCAAGACCGAGTACGTACAGATAATATTGGAAAATTATACTTTGAAAACACCATAAAGGTCTATCAGCACTGATGAGCCATGGAGGTTTGAAGTGACCAATAATTTAGCATTACCTTTGAAAGAAGAAATACAGTGGTAGGACATACGAGATGAACAAATATGATGAGAGTTTAGAGTATACTGTACAAGGTGGCTTTTTTTTGTTGACATCTGAAACAAATGTTTTTATGTAAGACTGCCTAATAGATGCTATTAATTAGGAGGGCAGCATCATGATGCCCTGACTAAAGAGAGCAAAGGCTTATACAATTCATTTATGAAAGATGATTAATCTGGTAATTATACTTTGTCATGGAAGGTTCTAAACTAGGTGAGCAATCAGAAAGTATAAGATAAATCTTCAGCTAATTCCATCAAAGTACAGTAGTGCTACTTAGCCTTTAGAGACAACAAGGCTAGTAGTAGGATTAGAGAAAGATGTTGTGAAGATATAGTTTATGAAGAGTGGGGGAACCAGCTTTGCTGAAGTAGCTGAGGAACCTAGCAGAATTGTCGAATATGGATACTAAACTAAAGCTGCTTTAATCTTTGTTCTAGAAATTAAACGAGCTATATTGATTCAATAAGTCAGCAAATCAAATTAACTAAACTGCTCCTGCTGAATCTCAAAGTTGACTCAATCTTAGAAAAAGATTTACTCAAGTCAGTGACACAGATCAAAAACCGAACTTGGATTATTCGCTAAGTAGGACTTTTTTAAAGCCATTGATAAGAAGAAATTTCATCCTGTAGTTTTTACAAATTTTTTAGAAAAGAATAATTGCAGTCTCAAGTAAAATATAGAAGCTACATTACATTTCAATGCATCCACTAATGACTATTATTCTTGTTATCAGATTTTGATATTTTTTTACATGTAGTTCAAAGATATATACTTAAAACAACTTGAAGTGTTAGTGTTGATACTGACCTTATTCTTCAGCAACTGGATTTCCTGAAACATGATATCCATCTGTTTGGTGCAATATTAGAAATGCTCAATACGGAACTTGATTGAAAATCATAAAGAGTGAAAAACTGAGACCTTTATATCATGCTAAACTGATTAAGACAACAATATGAAATTTTGCTCTTACCTTAACTGAGCGAACATGGTCTATCCATACTTCGAGATTCTTTTCAAGCACATGCAGTTCATCCATTGCCATTTTTCCTGTTCCCCCTCCAGACATGTACCTAATAAAGTAAAGCCTCCTTATTAGTAAAATGTATTTTATCTGAAAGGAAAATTTGACTATGATTGTCTTTTGTTTGTTATCCTCTCTTTTAGTTTGTCTGTTCAAAGATGCTTATATTTATGTTAAACAAGTAGAATATAGAAGTGAGAAATTGCAACATATAGTACCTGAGACCCTTTTGCAGTAAATCAATTTCAGTTTTCAGCTTATCAATCTCCATTTTAGTGTCCTGGAAAAAGAAAATTTTATGCATCAGTAAACTTAAGGTCCTACCGCGGCATATTACTTCAAGCCAAGTTTATCATTCTTTTACCCTCGATTTTTTCCTTCGAGTTATAATGCACTAAGATGAAACATACCTAACTTCTAAGTTCCAACTTTTTTGGATATATAATTTAAGTTCCAAATTTACTAAACCTGACAACAAATTTTCAACGATAACAGCCAGCTACTGCTGGTAGTGATCTAAGGTATCTTCAATGTATATATATATACTTAAATACCTAATGACAATAATACACATGTCTATTTAAAAAATCATAAACAAGTTGCAGAGCATATATCATATGAGATCTATTGTATATGAACTGACCTAACTACATGCTTTCTTAGCCAGGAAGTGTCATAAAGTTTAAAGTGTTACCCTCCCCAGACCCTGCTCTAAGTGGGTTATACTAGGTATGTTTGGTTTGGATTGGTTTATCGTTGTGTAAAAAGTAACATTCACCATGTCAATATAATTTTGCAGCGAGTTCAAGCCGGGAAGGGACAATTCATTTGACTATTATGTCAAAATTTCAGAATGGCGGAGCTTTGAATTGTCATAGTGAAGAGCAAAGTTGATGATTTAGACACTTATAAACTCATAGTTGTGATATAAATATGCATTTTATAGCTCGTACTTTAATATTACTAAAGTAGCAATCATTTCTAAAGTACCATATATACACATAGGTAATGGTAGAGAGTGGGAATTGGAGGAAGAGACCTGAACTTGTGTTTCAGAGGCTTGGCGATCCTCAACATCAGGATCATCTCCCCGGGTTGATTTCAAGTACTTGTTCACAAGCCCTTGCATGGTTCTGAAGCAAGAGTATTGATAATCAACAAAAATGAACATGTAGAATCATATTTAAAAATAGCTGAGAGTCTGAAACATGTACAGTAAATAAATAAGATAGCAGTTTCTGCCATATGCTTGATACATATGATAGTGGACTTAAAAATTACCCTGTAGTGGCAAGGTCATAGAGCTTTCCATGAGCTGAAAAAATAAAGATACCAATTTCGGCATCACACAGCACAGAGAGCTCCTTGGCCTTCTTCAGAAGCCCTGCTCGACGCTTGCAAAAAGTCACTTGGCGATGAACTGGATTCTCAATCCGCTTCATCTGAATCTTCCCACGAACCATGATTAATCTTCCAATTATAATAACTTTGGTTGATCTCACTCTCAGTATTTCTTAACAAATTTCTTAATCTGCTAGGTGTTTAGCCCCTGCAGACAACCTCCCACTAGTTTGAACTAGCTTCGAGGTTGTTGCAATCACTCTAATTTCTTGTCAATGTTAACTTCAGACTCATTTGCACCAGTTTCTCACAACAAGGTAGTTTATATACTAACACCTATCATTTATTTAAATTAATTTCTCTTTTTCTTTCTCTCTCCTCAGATGCTAAAACATAGAAAAGAATTACATTACACATCATTTTTGTATATAAATTATTGACTGATAAACAAGAGCATTGATACTCCAAAATCTCTACTAAATTCTCCCTCAATTTTCTTGTGTCTCATTCTAACAAAATTATATTCTTCTGTTTTTCGGTCACCCCTTTTATTTTGTTTAATCTTTACGTCCAATCATGTAAAAAGCACAATATACCATTTCAAGTATTTTATGTCTAATTCATTAAACAGATTCATTTTGGACTAATAATGCCCACAATATATTTTAGTGTAATTACGTGATTAAAATGTTATCTTGAATGAGTGGTCTTTCGAAGTGTTTAGTGTTAGGATCGTTCCATATCACTGCTGAATAACAAGAACCTTGAACACAATATGTACTAACATGTGTAATAAATATACTAGCTAGACCGTTCTTTTGAACATATTGAGAGAGTTGGTAACTTAACATGATATCACGGATCACTGTTCAAGTCCAACGCAAGATTTGCATGGAAAGGAACGTATTTTTTGAAAGGCAAAATTTTTATACAGAGTAGGCCATTCTCAGGACACTACACACAAACAAAATGCACCAGAATCTAATTGTTAAGTTCCTATAAAAGAAATGTTAGAAGCTGATACATGTATGAGTCATTTTTGGACATGCAAAACTGTTATAGATATGTGATCATAAATCCGACATATGTAAAAATTTAAATTGTGTTCTACATGTTCTTTAGTTAAATTGTGCATGTCTGTATGCTCAATCCTAAATAATACTAGTTTTTCCTGCTTCCTCAAAGCAGTTCCTTTACAGGCATTGTTCTTCCATGATCGTACGTATCCCTGAAGTGTGATCATAGTGGATAAAACATTGTAAGATCATGGTTGCTAGATTGAGGACATATATTTGTAGTACTATGATGGATAAACTACCAATGAATTTCTAGAAACAAAGGGAATAATACCCTTCAAATCAGCTACCATACCAATCAAGTATACCTGAAATCGAGTAAGCAAGATCTCCAAGTTGCTTTTAATCATTTTCTTTAAACTATGTTCACAGACGCGCTCATGTACATCTGTTTCATCGAGTAATGATCAAGGATAGGGGTGAACTGAGAGTAGAAATTGCTACACAAGTGGGATATAAGAATTATTGGTAGGAATATGCAGAAAAAAAAAATTTATTCAACAAACATTATGCTCCATTAGTTAATTTTCTATTACAACTTGTCATTCTTTCTAGTCCAGTTTGATTGGACCAATATATTCTGCTCAAAAGAGTGTCTGTACGGAAATGCATATTAGCAATTTTACCCTCGAAATCTCTGATATGCCGATTCCCTATTGGTCCAGAAGCGAAGCACTGCAGAGTTAGCGGAGCCAACATCATACGAAACTACAGCCTAATCAGCATACACACATTGCTTTTTCATGTGCTACCCACCAATGAATGACCATGTTGGGTTTGCTTTCTGTAAACAATGCACATCTTGCTGTTGTGGGATTCATGCACTAAACAGTTGTTTTCTAGCATTTAGAACTTTAAAGCTAGAGACCTAATTAGTTAAAGCTCTAATCAGCTTTTGTATACTCCACCATCTTAACTTTTCAGAAAAGAATCTTGTCAAATCACGCAAACATATACTCCCTCCGTCCCCGTGAGTAGTATACACTGGGGGACGGGGGCTCGGCACGTATTTTAACTCTCATTTATAACATAGCTACATAAATAATTTTAAATTTTTTCTTTTTCTAAATAAAAGTAAAACACTTGAAGTTTAATTCAGGAAAAGAAAATTTTAAAAATGAATTACGGAAGTATACTTTATATTCACCTTAAAGTGCGTGTCGAACTTTAAAAAAATTATGTATACATTTCAGAGGGACGGGGGGAGTACTCGTTAAGTTATTAACTCTGAAAACTCACGATACTACAAGGACGTTTTTAAATATGAGTGTGGGATATATACATTGTAATATTCCCTTCCAGTTAAAGTTGAGCAATTTTTTTGTTCATTTTTAGGAGTGAGAGTAGTAAAGTTGTGTTGGAAAATGTGGGTTTTAGTCGCACATTGTCAAGTCATTTTTGAGCCGTACTTGAGTGGTTAAATATTGCATGCGCGCACCGGGTGACGCTTGGAGTATGTTCTCCTCCGTGAGAGCTTTCCGAGGCACTTTGAATCACTCAAAATGATTAAGGGATGAATGAGATATGATTATCTAAAGTTGGTCCCTTGTGTCAAAAGAGTTCGATACCATGTTCACTATTACGTTAACATCCCTCCAACAACTTTACGAATATGTAAAATGCATATATGCCATTTATGTAACTTCAACTGTCCATAAAATAAAACTATGATAGATCTCATCCCTAGATCATTCGTTGCCTGGAGAGGCTTAAGAATTCACCACGTGTAAGCGTTTGTGATTTCTGATCATAATGTTCAGATTCTAAAATCTTTAACTAAGAATGAATACTATTAAAGTTGATCAACTGAAGCTATTGGTGAAGACCTACTTTCTTACTTTCTTTTTAATTTGTGTGGTGCTAAGAGGGGCCTGTTTAAAGAAAATTAAGGCTTTTGATTATACTAGGTGGTTCTGATAGTGTCCTCAGTCCTGGAAGGGCAAAGTACCAGGTGGCTCTAAATAAACATGCTACTATACATATGGAAAGGGACTAAATTACACAGTAGATCTAAAGCATTAGTCTTACAAGTTGTATTAAAGAAAACCAGCATCTCAGCTTTTACTGTGTTGAGGAAAGATTCAGGGGAAAGTCGACTTTGTAGCTTTCGACTTTAACACAGGGTTTTTTTACTGAATTTACAGAAGTCGGCATACTGCAAACTTACTTTTCTTCGGTTTCTTCACTGTGAAGACTCAGTGTCATGCCATGCATGTGGTTAGAACTTAGAAGGTAGTTCAAGGGCCAAAACCATTTTGCATTTTGTTCGAACCCAGTTTTGCTACTAACAGTGTTTTAAAAGATCTAGAGCGGAATTGAACGTACGAATGGCTTTCTGTTCTTGTAAATCAAATTCAACAATTAAACCTAACAGATTTATAACACTTATGCTAACAGAAAATCGAGCACAATCTATGAATTCGTAAACAGCTTTCCTTGCGGGCATTACTTGGCAGGAAATGAAAATATATTGAAAGAAAAAATGCTTTTAGCCATTTAAGTGCACGTTGGCATCAGCTTTCCATGTAAACGTCTTCCCAAGCTTTTCTAACTAAAAAGGTAACAACACAATTGTTTTCATTAAAACCAAGAAGTCTGGGAAACACAATGAGTAGAGTCATGCTCGCAAGCAGATAAATCTGATCGACTCAAAGAGAACAATATCATAGTCTTTATCATTCTTAACTATCAAGTTAAAGATAAATGCTACGAACGTAACAAAATTTATTTTTATTATAGAAAGTAGTACAAGGTAACAAGTTTTTAATCCGCGTTAAGCTAGAACGACTAATAGATGGAATAAGCATGAGGACACTGGTACTTGCATTTAGAAAAACACGAAAATATCCAGTTCACTTGCAAAAGGGGAAAGAATAACCAGATTAAGCTTCCTTTTTTCTCTTGTTTCTTCACTCAAGCAGTCATTGTTTCATCAAGAAACGGATAATCAGTGTAGCCAACAACTGGATCAGATGTATAGAATGTGTTCCTATCATACTTGTTGAGAGGAGCATTGAGCTCAAGTCGCTTGGGTAGATCCGGGTTCGCCAGGAACTGCCTACCATAAGCAACAAGGTCAGCATGGTTCTCAGCCACGGCTTTAGTACCATCTTCCCTACCATAGCCCCCGGCCACGATAAAAGTATTGTTGAATGCTTTCCTCATAGGCACAAGACTCTGGGGACACTCGGAAATCTCTCCGAAGGTGTTCATCCTTGGTTCAATCATGTGGGAGTAGAGGATATTGTACTTATTTAAGGATTCAACCATGTAAAGCCCCAAAGCTTCTGGATTTAAATCCCCTGATTCCAAGTAATCTGAAAAGATAGAAAGCCTCATGCCTACTTTGTCTGCTCCTATCTCTTCTGATACAGCTTCAGCAATTTCCAGAGCAAATCTGCAACGGTTCTCCAAGGAGCCTCCATACTTGTCTGTTCGGTCATTGATTTGATCTTTCAAGAACTGGTCTATTAGGTATCCATTAGCACCATGGATTTCAACACCATCAAAACCTGGATTTTAATTAAAGAAAAATAGAGCATCAATGCAATCTAATTCTAACTATCAAAATCATATATCAACAACAGATTTTTATGCCTACTTGATTTTTTTTAATAGTATATTCTTTTGTCAGATTTGGCACGTAGGGAGAGCTTCTAATACAGGTAATACTATTGTGGTCTTGACATTTGAAGCAAGATTAGTACACTAGGAGCTGGAAACATAGAAACTTAATTATCAAAAATTTTAGGGGAAGAAAGGAATGCTTTTTAATGTATCACAGTATAAATTGCAGTTCTAGCATTTGAAACAGGAACAGAAGTGCACACTCATTTTTATTTTTGCAAACTGTTCAATACTGCTGTTGTTTTTTTTACCAATTTCATCTTTATCTGCAGAAAATTTAAGCTCACATTCTTATTTCTTTTCTGCAAATACAATTAACCTCATGTACTAGATTTTTTGTAATAACATAAAATATATAACTGGAGTTTGTTCAGTAATTACAGTAAAGCTAACAACAGGATGTTTACTAATTACTCTGCAACCTGCTGTTTTAATGCAGTCCATTTACTGTCATAGATTTTAAGTTCTTCCTATCGCTCAATTTATTTTACTAGAAGCTTCTTTCGTTCAAAAAATGGACCATTTCATTATAAACTAAAGCACTGCTAACTATTAGCACGATAGCTATCAACTATGATGCTCTCAGCTGCAATTATATATACTGATCCCTAAGTTTCTAATTTATGGGTTACTTAACTTTGATCATAATACTTAAAAAAGGAACAGGTTGAAGCCTGGAAACCCATTGTTGATGCTGTTCATGCCAAAGGTGTCCATATACCTGGTGTATCTGTATACCTTCAATCAGAAGTCATTTTCATTATACAATAATGATATCGAATATTTTCATTTAGAGTTGTCTACATTATCCAGAAAACCAGACTGTTAAAAATCACATAGATCATATTTACCCTTGGGCAGTGTCAGAAACTCCAGTGGCCTCAGATATCAGAAGACCGCCTTGTGTGGTTCTTTGGGTGTAATATAATATTGCATGGGGCTGAGGTACATTTCCGTATGATCTTTGTCTTGTCAGAGGTGCCAAAACTACCCTGTAGGAAATAAAGTGGTAAAACTTTTACAAGGTGCAATGCAACTGCAAAATCTTTGTCCGAAAAATATATATAACAAAGAAACTTAGCCTGCAGGGATTATAGGAAGCATAAATAGAATGAAAATTTGCAGTCAGAGATAAATGTACTAAATTCCAAGTGGTTTAATCATCATAATGGCTCTGCATTCTTGTGATAATTAAGGAACTTGCTTCTTTTCCTATACTTCAAATTCTATTGAATACAAATAATGGTGCAATATCAACTTCATACCACATCATAATTCTAATTTCAGGCTAAATTAACTCACAAATCAGCAATGCCAAACATAATTTACCATCCAATGATTAAATTAAAACCAATGGCAACTGGTTATGGTTCGAACACTTTGATTCCGCATAATACTAAAGAACCAAGAACATATTAAACAAAGTGCATTGCATGCATGATCAATACAAGTAAAGCTGAAACACACACACACACACACATACCTATGAGAAAGCTGAAAGTTGCCCATTTTGTAAGGGGTAAGAACTTGAAGGGTTTGCTGTTCTGCCATTATACTGTATCTCTGTTTTCACTTGTAGGTTTTCTCTGTTTTTCTTGTGTGTAAGTGATGATATTACACTCCCCTCAACAGGTGTATATATATAGGAAAAAAGAAGAAAATACACTTAATTAAATACATTATTGGTGATTAATGAAGGAAACAGATATGAACCTGGACAGAGTTGAAAACAATCAATTCTTGATTGCACTTTACAATTTTTTGGTCCACCCCTAACAATTAAAAACTCTTCCATTTTTAGGATCACGTCAGTGATTACGAATCATGCATAAGCCTAACATGCACAGACAGAACTATAGAACTGCTCAATTTTATTTAATATTGCACAGAACTGTACCTTGTTCAAATCTGGCTCCTTAGCTTATAACTTTACAATCATTTACCTGTTTTCCTTCTGACTCTAACTCATGAGCACATTAGTGAAATTAATTTCACTCTATAGTTTTAAAACTCTGAGAACAAATTAGTAAAACTTATTATATTTCACTTCAGTTGCTTCCTTTTACATTCATTTATTTCATTTCATAAATTTTTCTAAACAGAATCGTGGATGTTTATCGAAGTGTCGAAACAATCTGAAGTTACTGGTTCTTGTATTTTTGTAGAAATTGAAAAACATATACTGATAGCAGGAGAATTTTGTTCATTTCAATACTAATTTAAGCCGCCAGACAGATGACTTGTGAACAGCTATGCCATTTGTTGGGAGGTAACGAGGTATCATCCTAGATTGATGATACCTAGGATGAAATTCTAAGACCATGCGTAAGAAGAACTTTTCATTATTAAAAAGGATAAAGGGGTCCCGAATTTTATATGCTTTTCACCAAAATCAGCAAAGGCCCGGTGGACACAATACTTCTCGGTGTAGTGGTATCAATTCACTCTCTTAACAGGATGTCGAGAGTTCGAACCTTGTTTTTGATGGCTAAAAGAACTGGCCAGCTTGCATTTTATTATCATGCAGAGTAATTAATATTTCGCGGTGGAAGAAGGCTTTTATAATGCGCTCTGCAATTTCTCTAGGCCATAGCTTGCATTTTATCATCATGCAGTGTAATTAAAATTTTGTGGTGGAAGAAGGTTTTTATAATGGGCTCTGTAATTTCTCTAGGCCATGGATCAAACCATAGAGACATTGCATTACCAGTGCCTATCGAGTACGATACAAAGGGCTATTGCATCTCAACTGGAGGATTTTACTCTGTATCCAAGATGCATTACTTGGTACTGAGACTTGCAAGTTTTCATGCATGAGAAGATTATGTCCAACTCGAACAGCCCATATAGAAGTTGTATTGAACTATATGACCAGCTGTGTATAAATTGATGCAAAGAAGAATTAATTGTAGAAATGGCTTTCTGTTCTTGTAAATCAAAACTAACATGCACATTGTATCCTACTTGAAGTCTTTCTGTTCTTGTATTGAACATTTAACTGGTCTTCTAAATGATATAAACGGCTTTAAGGGATGAAAGAGATAGAATCACCAAGAGCTAGAGCAAAAAACCAATGAGCTAAACAAACTAAAATAGAACCTAAGCTACAAGTTTAAATAAATTTTGTACTGTTGGTGATGGTGAGCACAGAACAAGCCTGTACTGCTCCCTATTACACATCAACATTAAAATTATCAGTGCAGCTTTGCAGCGTGAGTATCTTAGCCCGATCCTTTTTCTTCCCCGTTGTTGTTGTAAACCTTAAGCTTGAGTACAAAGAAGAGAAGGTAATTACCCAGTGTTGAGCTAACAAGGGATCTAAAACAAGCTTTATCTATGAATTTCTTGACAGCATTCCCTGCAGACATTACTTAGCAAGAAAAAATTAATTCTGATCAAGAAAATATCGTTGGCATTAGTTTTCCTTGAAAACATCTTCCCAAGCTATTCTAACTAAAAAATAACAGTGACAGCTTAGTTGTTTCGATAAAAACTGAGAAATCTGGGAAACACAAGGATACTAGTGGAATCATGCTTGCAAGAAGACAATCTGATTGACTCGAAAAGAACAACATCATAGAGTTCATATCATTCTTAACTGCAGAAAAGAAATGCTATAAACTTAGCCAAATTTATCTTTAATATCACAATCAGTACAAGGTAACAAGTTTGTAATCCGCATTAAGCTAGAGCGACTAGATTAGAGATAGAATAAACAGTAGAAGCTACTTGCATTAAGACAAACATGATAACCTTCAGTTCGGAGCAAAAGGGGAAACAGTAACAACATTAAGTTTCTTCTTTTCTCATGTTTCTTCACTCAAGCAGCGACCGTTTCATTGAGGAACGGATAATCAGTGTATCCAACAACTGGATCAGGTATATAAAATGTGCTCCTATTATACTTGTTGAGAGGAGCATTAAGCTCAAATCGCTTGGGTAGATCCGGGTTGGCCAGGAACTGTCGACCATAAGCAACAAGGTCTGCACGGTTCTCAGCCACAGCTTTAGTACCATCTTCCCTACCATAGCCCCCAGCCACAATAAAAGTATTGTTGAATGCTTTTCTTATAGGCCCAAGACTCTGGGGGCACTCGGTCATCTCTCCTAAGGTTTTCATCCTTGGCTCAATCATGTGGCAGTAGAGAATGTTGTATTTATTCAAAGACTTTGCCATATAGAGCCCCAAAGCTTCTGGATTTGAATCCCCTGAATCCAAGTAATTTGAAAAGATAGAAAGCCTCACTCCCACTTTGTCTGCTCCTATCTCTTCTGATACAGCTTCAGTAATTTCCAGAGCAAATCTGCAGCGATTCTCCAAGGAGCCTCCATATTTATCTGTTCGATCATTGGCTTGATCTTTCAAGAACTGGTCTATTAGGTATCCGTTAGCACCATGGATTTCAACACCATCGAAACCTAGATTTTAATATAAGAAAAAGAAAACATTAATGCAGTTCGATTCTAACTATTAAAATTGTATATCAAAAACAGAATAACAAATATCCAAAGTTAATAATTCATGTAAACCAATAATAAAAGTTGTTAATACTTCTTGACTACATTTTTATATAATCTATTAGAAGAAAATTCAATAATGAACTTCCATATTTCACAGACTGGCTGAAAAAAGGCCAAGGTCATCAAAGGATTTTTATGTACGATAGAGGTAGCAACAACCAAATTGAGCTTGCTAAACAAAATATCATTTATATAGTATATTGATACGTTGAAGATGTCAATAAAAGTCTGATAATCTGGGGAGCTTCTCAGAAGAGTCCACAAGTCATGCATAGGGTGTGATGACTCCTAGGTCTATGAATTGATCTTTTAAGAGGATCGGTTTTAGCATCCAAAAGGGAGCACCACAGCTTCTGGCTGCTTGGCTTCCATCTAGATAAAATATTTTAAGTGGGTGAATTTTTCAGTCCAAGTAACAATTATTAGATTTACAATATGCTAAAAAATGTAAATGTCCTCGTGTTATACCTTGTAGAGACATTTTTGTGTCCCTGCAACTCAGGTTACCGCTTACTAGTGAGGTAAATATGGAAGAATGATAGGTCCTTCTCTTTCTATTTCAATTAAGGATATTATTTTGGCAGTGATAGAGTATATATTCTAGCTCTGTCACCTTTTATACACTCATACTCATATATAGCAAAATCAGCTGAACCTTAGAAGACATACCAGCCTCCATAGCATTTCTAGCAGCAAGTCTGAAATCATTTATAATATGAGGAATTTCCTCGGTACTTAGTCTTCGAGGGGGACTGTATTCTGGACCATCAATGCTCTTTTCTGTACAGGAGATAGGAGCCTGTCCATTTGGCTGAAAACCTGCCCCAACAAAATTGATAAGTTTGCCCATTTTGTATTTTGTATTGGACCCATATTTTGCATGTAAATATTATATAACCAGTGTGCACTTTTTTTCTTGTTTCAAATGCTAAAACTGCAATTGAACTGTGACACATTAAAACACATCCTTCGATTTGATTTTTTTTTGTGAGAGTAAATAATTTAATAAATTTCAGCTCCTAGTCTACTACTCTTGCTTCAAATGTCAAAACCACAATAGTCTTACTCGTATTAGAAGCCCTCCCTACGTGCCAAATCTGACAAAAGAATATACCGCCTTTGGCATGAACAGCATCGACAATGGGTTTCCAGGCTTCAACCTGTTCCTTTGTCCATATACCTGGTGTATCTGTATACCTTCATTCAAAATTCATCTTCATTAATACTAAGGATGTCAAGTATTTCATTTGCAGTTGTCGACAACATCTAGAAAACCAGACTTAAGACAATCGCATAGATCATAATTACCCTTGGGCAGTGTCAGAAACTCCAGTTGCCTCAGATATCAGAAGACCGCCTTTTGTGGTTCTTTGGGAATAATATAACATAGCATGGGGCTGTGGAACACTTTCATAAGATCTTTGTCTTGTCAGAGGTGCCAAAACTACTCTGTAGAAAATGGAGGGTAAAACTTTTACAAGGAGCGCTATGCAACTGCAAAATCTTCTTGTCCAAAAAATTATGTAAGACAAAGACAACATAGCCTACACAGATTACAGGAAGCATAACGAGAATTTAAATTTGCAGTCATGGGGAATAAAATCGTAGTGTAACATCGTTGAATATTATACTTTGCGCAACAATATAGGATTCAAGAGATAACCTCTACTTCCTAAAAATGTACCAAATTCTAAGTGGTTTTATAATCGAAATGACTATTGCAATGTTGCAAAATGGAACTTCCTCCGGGTTTTTATACTTCAAACGTATCGAATACAAAAAAAAGTGCCATATCAACTTCATACTTTATGATAATTAAAATGTTTGGATATATAACACACAAATCAACAATGCCAGACATAATTTACCATGCAAAGATTAAAATTTAAACCAATGGCAACTGGTTTTCGCTTAAACACTTAAATTCCACATAATACTTAAGAACCAAGAACATATTAAACAAACATCAAAGTGCATTGCATGCATGATCAGTGTGAGTAAAGCTTAAATATTACATTTACACACACCTATGAGAAAGCTGAAAGTTGCCCATTTTGCAAGGGGTAAGGACTTGAAGGGTTTGCTCCTCAGCCATTATATTGTATCTCTTTTTTCACTTGCAAGTTTTCTCTGTTTTTCTTGTGTGTAAGTGATAATATTACACTCCCCTGCACTAGGTAGATATACAGGAAAAAAGAGAAACAATTGATGATTAATAAAAAGTATATGTATGACCTAGACAGAGTTGATAGCAACCATTCCTGATTTGGCACTTTACAGTTTTTGTTAGTCCACTCCAACAATTAAAAACTCCTCCATTTTCTAAAATCGTCAGTGATTACGCATAACATGCACAGTGCACAGACAAAATTAGAGGGCTGCTCAAGTATAATATAGCACATAATTGTACTTTCTTCAAATCTGGCGCCTTAGCTACTTTCTCCTGTACCATAATTTGCTCTGCATTGTTCTAAACAGAGTAGTGGATGTTATAGTAAAGTGATCTAAAAATAATTTGAAGTCTTTCTTGGCCACATACGTTAGAAAGTAAGCACTCGATTATCTCGTATTTAGTCTAATACATCGATTTATACCAGAGTATACTAGAGGAAATGCTGATACATCTCTATGATTCAATCATAAGTGATTTTGATCATTTAGTATTAAATTATGTAAGTGTGCCGGATGCCAAATCTGTTGGTAGGTATCGAGTATTATTCAGAGTTGTTGGGAATATCATGATCATGCATACTCAAGACCATCTATAAGAACTGAGAAGATTTTTTAGTATTAGATTTAGGGACAGAGACAGGAAAGAGACTCCAGCATTTTGCCATTTCTAATATCAAAACATTTATAAAATAAAATGTATTATTTCTAACTAGTCTTCTGTTCTTGTACTGGTACATTTAGCTGGTCTTCTAAACGATTTTTTTTAAAAGATAAAAGAAATAGCATTGCCTAAAGATTTATAACATTCGAGTGAAATACTAATGATCCAGACAAATAAAAAAAAAAAAAAAAAAGAAGAAGAAGAACCTTAGCTACAAGTTTAAATTAGTTTTACAGTTGGTGATGGTGAGCAGAGAACAACCCTACGCTGCTCCCTGTTGCAGGATCTCGCAAAGCCATATCGTGCATCTACACATCAACATTAATATTATCACTGCAGTTTTGCAGCGTGAATATCTTAGCCCGAGCCTTTTTTTCCCTGTAAAAATGCATCCGTTGTTGTTTAAGCCTAAGAATGTAAAGAAGAGAAGTTAATCACCCAGAAAAGATAGATGTACAACTAGTGACCTAAAACACATTGCCGAATAAGTGCTACACCCCACCCAGAAATGTTGTGCTGAAAGAAAATAGCGCAGTATCTTTGGCTTTTTTGACAGCATTTCTGGACGTTACTAGGCGGGGGGCAAAAGTGATGTTGAAAGAAGAGAATTATTGTTGACAGCATATAAGTTTTCCTTGAAAATCATCTTCAAGAGCTTTTCCAACAAAAAAGATAACAACTAAGTTGTTCTCTTTAAAATTTGAGAAAGCTGGGAAAGAAGATAATACTTGTGGAGTCGAGCTTGCAAGCAGGAAGTCTAATTGAATCTAAAACAATATCACATAGTCTATCATTCATAACTATTTATTACAAGGCAGATGCAACAAAGTTAAACAAATTTTATTTTACGACAACTCACAAGTAATACAATGTAACAAGTTTTTTAATCCACAGAAGGTAGAGCGACTAATAATATAGATAGAATGAACAACAGATGCTATCTTCATTTATAAAAACCACAGTAAGCCCCCATATACTCACAGAAGGGGAAACAATAACCACACTAAGCTTTGTTCTTCGAGGTTCTTCAGTTGGCAGTAATTGTTTCATCAAGAAACGGATAATCAGTATACCCAATAACCGGATCAGGTAAATAAAATGTGTTTCTGTCATACTTGTTGAGAGGAGCATTAAGCTCCAACCGCTTTGGAAGATCCGGGTTTGCCAGAAAAGGCCGACCATAAGCTACAAGGTCTGAATGGTTCTCAGCCACAGCATTATTACCATCTTCCCTACCATAGCCACCAGCAACAATAAAAGTACCATGGAATGCTTTTCTCATAGGCACGAGACTCTGGGGACTCTCAGAAATCTCTCCCATGGTTTTCATCCTTGGCTCAACCATGTGACAGTACAGAATGTTGTATTTATTCAGGGAACCGGCCATATAGACCCCCAAAGCTTCTGGATTAGAATCCCCTGATTCCATGTAATTTGCAAAGGGTGAAAGCCTTATGCCTACTCTGTCTGCCCCTATCTCTTCTGACACAGCTTCAACAATTTCCAGAGCAAATTTGCAGCGGTTTTCCAATGAGCCCCCATACTTGTCTGTTCGGTCGTTGACTTGATCTTTTAAGAACTGGTCTATTAGGTAGCCATGAGCACCGTGGATTTCTACTCCATCGAAACCTAAATTTTGATCAAGGAAAAACAAAGCATCAATGAAACTAAGTCCTAGGCGTCTGTATTGAGTTTTGAGATTTCACAGAATCACTTGAAAAGGTAAACAAAGGATTCTTCATATGACCTCATGGGTTTCAACTCCATTGAAACCTAAATTTTGATCAAGGAAAAACAAAGCATCAATGAAACTAAATCCTAGGAGTCTGTATTGAGTTTTGAGATTTCTCAGAATCACTTAAAAAGGTAAACAAAGGATTCTTCGTATGACAGAGTTAGCAAACTCAAAACTGGTTTACTAAAACAAATTAAAATATCATTTTATTAGGATAGGATTCTTCGCTTCTGTTTACAATAATAAATTATAAAAATGTCCACATGGTTTTACTTTTAAGACAGTATAATGTCACTGAAACTCAAGTTACTTCTCAATAGTTTTCCACGTATATGCATAAGAAAAATATGCCCTTACATTTCTATTTTAAATGGGAATGTGGATTCCCAAACTGATTAGAGCATCTCTTTGATCCGTGTCAAATTCTTAAACATAGCAGATTTAGCTGAACTTTAGAACTTATAGACATACCAGCTTCCATAGCATTCCTAGCAGCAAGTCTGAAATCATTTATGATTTGAGGAACTTCCTCGGTACTCAGTCGTCTAGGAGGAGTACATTGTGCATCATCAACTCTCTTGTCTGTACTGGAAATTGGATCCTGTCCATTTGGCTGAAAACCTGCATGAACAATTCAGAGTGATAGAACATGTTCTTGTTAGCAAGTTAACTTCATTTATTTAATACAAATATTAACTTCTCAAATCCATTTCTTCAGCCCAGGTCAGAATATTAAATTCGATGGAAAACATAAGTTTGCCTGTTCTTTTTAGCAAGGTGGAGCTTTTTTACGTTTCTGCCAACGGGTGGAGAAATTCGATTTGGGAAAACAAGTGGGTACATACAGAGATATTAACAACTAAAAGTTGGTTTCAATGTAAAAATGCAATAGCACCAAGTCCATAACACATAAAAAAGATTCCTTGATTTTACATTAAATCACAATAAATTTTAGAAATTCTATCGGTTATTCTTGTTTCAATCGTTGAAACCATGATAGTTAAAGTAAAACCATAACAAAAAAAATTCAAGGAGATAATTTGTCAAAAGTTAACCTGTATTGGAAACCCTCCCAACGTGCCATATCTGACAAAAAAATATTCCACCTTTGGCATGGACGGCATCCACAATCGGTTTCCAGGCTTCAACTTGTTCATTTGTCCATATACCAGGTGTATCTGGATACCTGCAAACAAAAGGCATCTTCATTATATACTAATGACATTGGACAGTGGCATTTACATCTGTCTTACTATCCAGAATGCCTAGCCGGCTGAAAACAAATACACAAACTACAGTTGGTACGGATATCACATATTTACCCTTGGGCAGTGTCAGAAATTCCAGTAGCTTCAGATATCAAAAGTCCTCCTTTTGTGGTTCTTTGAGAGTAGTACAATGAAGCATGGGGCTGGGGAACGTTACCGTATGATCTTATTCTTGTCAAAGGTGCCAATACTACTCTGTAAAGAATGGAGGTTGAAACTATTAGAAGGAGCAACTGTGAGCTTTTTGGCCACTTAAATTGTGAACAAAGCAGAACTCAGTCCGCACTGATTATGGGAAACATGCAGAGAGTCTAATGATTTACAATCACAGGTCAAATGCTTCAAATGTTTAGTATCATCAACCATAATATAGGATCTGAGAAATAACCTCCAGTTTTCATTTATTAACTTTATAAATGTGAAAATAGGAATAAAATATGAAACATACACTGAAAGTGCTAAAACTTTACAATGGAAACTCTATGGAGAAAAGGCCCCTATGCAATTCAAGGGGAGAAAATTCGAAATAAATAGCAAATGCGTCAAGGTTCCAAATCAAGGATAAAAGACGGTTTAGTGTGAATAAGTAGTTCATAGCTATTTAGCCAAAAAAAGTAGTTCTCAGCTAAATAATAGCATACTATTATGATCCTCAAAATTAAGATACCACGATAGCACAAATTGTTAAAAGTATAACAAAGAACAAAGAACTTCATGTCATTTTTTTCAAATTTCACCTCAAGTAGTTTGATTCTATAACGAAAACAGCCTCTCTACTCTTGTTAGGCCATGTAAAGGTAACACGGGCATAAAACTCACCCTTCTTAGATAATGCTCTATGAGCGAGATATACTAGATACGTTTGGTTTGGTTTGGTTTGGTTTGATTATTCATGAAACAAAATAAACCCAAACATGAATTCGCGATACATGCAACATGCATAACATGACCAATTCAAGTAAAGACCAAACATACAATTATCCAACCAAAAAACAATCTTGTACATACCTGTGAGAGAGCTGAAAGTTGCCCATTTTGTATGGAGTAATAAGAGGAACTTGAAGGGTCTGCAACTCTCCCATTATTTTTCACACTTGCAACAATTCTCTGCTTTTCTTGCTGTGTGTTTATGTTAAACCTATACAACAAAGATGTGTAGATAATAAAAACACAGAACCCTTAACACGGTATTTATACAGGAAAATGCAGAAAGTCCACTGATGCAAAAAGATGATTCTAAATGTGAAACAGGATGAACCTGGACAAGTTGATAACAATTTGCCTTTCCTGCACATTTTTGATTTTCTGGACCGCCGTCCAACAACCGTTCTCCTCCGTTTCGCATCCACGTCGGTCATGACGTGTAATTTGTACAGCCTGTGAAATTACAAAAGGCTGCTCAATTTTCATTTCACACAAAATCGATACGTTTGGTTTTCTTAATGCTTTTTACTGAACCAGTACAAAATCAAGTTATTTTCTTGAGATCTTCGTATGCAGAACATTTTTACTCATTCTCCTCGAGTCGAGAAGGTGTCCACTAAGTTACAATTTCCGGGATTTACTCATTCCATTCCAGAGGCGGATCTATACTGAGGTCCCTGGGTCTCGTGCCCTCATATTAATTTTTTTTTCTTTTTTTATAAAAATATCTGTGTATGTTCATGTAAGTAAGTATGAGCCATTTAATTTGGGGCTTCAGGTTACAGACTTCAAAAACTATTAGCCTACATACGAAAATGAAGATTAATGATCAAAGACCAAAGACTAAAGAGCATTCTGAATATCTGAATTCTGACTTCTAAATATGTGAACCATTCCTCCTTTCTCCCCGACCAAACATAACAATAGTAGTTTTTAACAAACTACATCATCCACCCATAAAAAATTTCTCGCAGGCAATTTAATTATCGAACATGAAAAGATTTTGTAAACACCCTATACAGACAAAAAGACACCCATATATTTATGACACACTTCAGTTACAAAACCAAAAGCCACGTGTCCATTGGTCTAACGGTTTTCTTTTTCTTTTTTAAACTCTGTACAATAGCCCCACAAAACCCCCCCACATAATACTTACAGTTCGTGTCCCTAACACAAAGGAAAAAGTGTTGTAAATATACATCCATACACCTTCTAACTCACCATTTGTGCATATATTGTACTCTTCGTGTTCGTTTTCCACATCATCTTGTTCTTCGCCTTCCCACAGGTATGTAAATGTAATATCTCTCTCTCCCCCTCTCCCTCTCTTTCTTCCTCCCTCTCTCTCTCTCTCCCTCTCTCCCTCTCTCCCTCTCTCTCTCTCCCCCTCTCCCCCTCTCCCTCTCTCTCTCTCTCACATGTAATCTCTCTCCCTCTCTCTCTCTCTTCCTCCCTCTCTCTCTCTCTCACATGTAATCTCTCTCTCTCTCTTCACCTTTTATTTATCCTATTTAATCTCTGCTTTTCCTTATGTGCTTCCAAGTTCCAACTAAGAAACCATCATGAGATTGTATGTTTAAAGGAAACAAACATGCCTTTATTTTTTTTGTCTTAAACTATCGATTAAATAATTTTATATTTATATAACTTGAAGTTTATTACATTAATAAATAAATTCTTATTTTTAAACTATATTTTTTTATTTCAAAAAAAAAAACTATATTTATTTTTGGTTTTTCTAAAATACTATTTATTTAGGATTTATTATTTTTACAACTCTCCTGAATATAAATTATTTTAATTTTAGCATTATAATAATTAAGTAAAGGTACTAAATACATTTTGTTTATTTGTAACGTGTGTGAGAAATATGTCCATATACAACATCACTATCACCTATCTATTAATTCTCCCCTGTTACTTTCATGCAATGCAACACAACTTGGCGCCTAAGTTTTGGCCTTCTATATTCTGCCTCCATATTTACCTATATATACACCTACATACAAGCCAAGAATGAAAAATAATATTTTATTCCATAGGTAGGTTGTGACAACTTGATAATTCTCTTCCTCTGTTATTATAAAACAGTTAAACAGGACTATCTATAGACATCCTTAGCTTGGTTGCAAACAAGGTACAAATTTATGTATGTTGTTTTGCATGTTTAATATGATTAATATTGTGGGCTTTTTCAAGGTTTAGAGGTGGTTTAAGGTTTTTTTTAGTTTTGAACACATATTAGTAATACTGTTTTTATGATCTTATTACTGCTCTATTGTTTCATATTCCATTCGGGGTCTACGTGAAAGTAGAGATATGGTCTGCGTACATCTAAACCTTCTTAGACTCTACAGGGTTATGTTCGAGAACTCATTGGATTTCTAAGAGGAACAACGAATTCTTTAAACTTGCTTGCTGGGATTTTTTCCTATCACTTAAATTCTATTCTCGGTGCGGATTTTATCTTTTGATGTTACTTGTTTGATTATTGATTATGCTCGTATTGTGATGATATATTTTTATGTGGAATTGTCTGATATAAGGTTTTCATGTCATAAGGATGTGTCTGGACTATGGAGTTTGGTTAAAGTGTCTAAAATGGACCTTAGAGCCCTTTGTTTCTGATTATTACCTGTCTTTACAGCTACTTATGTTGTTTCCATTGTTATAAATTTCGTTTATGGTCTTTCCTTCTGTAGTTGCTGGCTTGATTATTGAAAAATTGTTTACTATTATAAGATTGTTAGAGAATCAGTTTATATTTTTACATCAAGTACTAATCTTTTTTCGGTCTAACTGTTAAACTACATTTATATATACCATCTTTGCAAATCAGTGTTTGTTTTGTTGATTTGCAGGCTTAAAAGAATGATAACTAGGAAAAGAACTGAAATGGAACGGATTTATTTTAAAGTCGTATTGGCTGTTATCTTGATTTTGCACAGCAATCAGCCAGTGACCGGTTGGTGGTTCTCTTCTAAAGAGGCTCATTGGAATGATCAATACCAAGAAACAGAGGCCATTCCAAAAGATATGGTAGCAGAATTCTCTATGGAGCCTCTTAATAACCACAAGGGAATGAAGTCGGTGGAGAACGCGAGAAGAATAATGGTGTCCTCGAATTCTTGCTGGCAAAATGCTTATAAGAATCTGTTTGCAGGGTGTTCGGAGATTCTTGCTGGTGAAGAGATGCGTTCTAGGTTTGCTTGGCACCTCAGTGATTGCTTTCAAAGGGATTCTGGAAGGACTGATTTTCCCCACTGTGATGTGAAATCTTCCATGAAGAGCTGTCGTAAAAAACTAGATGAGAATGCTCATAAACTTTATCTCGAGTTTTTTCTTGAAACCAACTCCATATGCCATCAATTACAGTGAGTATATATCTCCTTAATTATAGAACATATAAATAGCAAGTATTTGTTTCCTTGTCGTATGTTTGCATATAATCTATTTGTCATAGTTGTTCCTTTTGTAATCATCCTCTACCTTTTGCAGTTTTGTATGACTGGGGTATAAACTCAACTAGAATTTTGTACTTACTAACATTATCGGTAGAAATTAATATAGTTGTGTGTTCTCAATGTCAGGGCTGATGCATTTAAGCGCCAAATGGAGAGGTTGGTGAATGAATTAAAGGATACCGCAGAAAATACTGAAACCAAGATAAAGAATATAGAAGAGCGAGCAGACGACCTAATAGAGAGCTCAGATCAAATTAAAGAATCTTTATCTATGGTTGATCTTCGTACCAACCAAGTGGCTAACACATTAAAAAACGTTGGAGATCGTGTGAATCATGTGTTAACTAATTCTGAAGCAGTTTATGAGCTATCTGCGGGGATAGCAACTTCACAAGAAGAACTTCGTGTAGGACAAGGAAAGATGCTTGAAACACTGGAAGAGGGAATGATAATGCTTCATGATTCGCACAATAAATTAGACCAAGACATTAGTCACTTGGGAAATAAAACGGTAGAAATACAAAGTCACATCATTAAGGTTGGGGATTCAATGTCATCAAAAATGAATATTTTGCAAACCACAGCTGAAGACATTGGGAATGTAACAGAAGTTACTCTCGATAGGCAAAATGAGCTTCTAGCTGGACAATCAGCAGCTGTTGAAGGCCTTCGCAGACTGAATGATTTTATGTCCCAAGCACTTCAAGAAAGCAAGTAAGTTCCTTGAACACAAATATTATACTTACAAATCTTTAGAATTTCAGTGCTAACCAAGTCGTTTTTGTAATTATTTCTACAGGGTCATTATGCAACAGTTAGCTGAGTTTGGTCACAGGCAGCAAGAAGAGCTCTTAAATCGACAAAAACAACTAGAACTAGCTCATGATCGTTTGGTCGAGAACTCAGGAAATATTTTGGCAGCTCAGGTGAGTTGCTCATTAGATATATAATTTTATCAGTGTATACATCTAGATGTTATGTGATGGCTTTTATTGCTTTACAGGAAGCCTTTGAATCAAAGCAAGCAACCATGTTTCTTGCAATAGACAAACTTTTTGCTCTACATAATGCCATTCTTCTCGAATCCCGACTTATCAAAGCATTCATAGTGTACTCGATAGCAATCTTTATCATCTACATGTTCACAAGTACTAAGCAGACATACACTATGAGACCTAGACTTTATATGGGTATGTATCTTCATAATTTTGATATAACCTGGCTAGTTGCATCTTTTCCCTAACATTAGTAATTTAATTGATTAATTTGTGCAGGTCTATGTGCTACATTCTTGATTGAATTTTTAGTTCTAAAGTATTGGACAAATGGCATCGACAATCATGCATGGATAACAAATTCAGTCAGGCTGGGGTTTGCGGTTCTTGCTTCATTTCAGCTACTATATGCAATTTACACATACAGGTGAGACTTAAAATAGATTAAAGCCTTTATCGTAAATTAAGAGAATCCGAGATCACAACTGTAAGTATCTGATATATTACGAAATATGCAGGGACTATGAGACACTGAACCATCAGATGCTTCTAACACTAGTGGAGAAGTTCAATGTCATGCAAAAGCATAAAGAATTGTCACAGGACATGGACAGTGACGACGAATGGTCTGCATGGATTGATACAGATTTGCCAGAAGACGTAGACAAATTGGAAGATCCTGACTTTATGATTCCAGAGGAAGTTGGAGAGAATTCGATTGTATCCTCTACAACTACCAGAAGATATAATCTACGCAGTAGACATCGTTAGTAGTCTTGAGCACGTATTTTTTATTCCAGTCACTGATAAATAGTTTCACTTTCTTGAACTGATATCATGTTTAGTTCGAGGAGGTTAGCTGTTAAGAAGGTTTGGTATGCTCTGAACTGACCCTTACACTTCATGATATGTAGAAATAGATTTAAATTACTGATTCAATTGTATCTTGCATTTTGTTGATAGGTAAGTTACAAAACATATCATCAATTTATCATCTAATTTATTCTTGTCTATATGAGTTTTTTTTTTTTTATTATATCAGCTTGGATTCACACTACAACGAAAAAGAAGTAGTATCTAATTACAAATACTACCAGTAGTACCTATAAATTTTTTGACAGCACGTCGCAAGGACATTATTTGACAATTTTGTAAAAGATATGTTATTTTTGTTCAGCCTATGTGTTGAAGTGACCGATTCAGTGTTTTAAAGACCGACTCTCAGAAATAAAAATTAATTATAAAACGGCTAAAATATCTGTATCATTTCTCATTCAAGGTATCTCTGATCATCCTTTGCATGCATTTTTTTCCAAATCATTCAAATTTTCTAATGTATTAAATGATCTGACTTTGCAGCAAACATAAGTTTCAAGATTTCAGTCTTTTTCATCCCTTTTTATCTCTGTTGCCTTTGTATCAGAAAAGGGCTAGTTCAACTTTTGTATATCTATTCACATTTTGATTTTGTGTAGCTGAAATTTTTCACATCACCTTTTAGGAGATATTGAGCAAGGTAATATTAAAAAATAATGTATAAAACCAGCATCAAGGGGAATATGGAGACTGTAGTATACATAAGATGGTGAAGCTTTATAGAGATTTATTTGAAAATATCTCTCAGATAGAAGTCACTTGTATTGAACTTAAATTGGTCTTCTGGAAAATTTAAGCTCCTTAAATGGACGAAAAAGGATTGAATAGCCAAGAAAATTTTTATCTTTGCTGAACTCCGCTTGTAAGCAGGCAATCTGATCAACCCAAAAAGAACTATATATACTAAACAGTTCTTATCAATTTTAACTATTCATAGGCCAAAGGCTATAAACTTGGCCAAATTTGTATCATCGCCATTACAAGTAATACAATGCAACAAGTTCTTTTAATTCACATTAAGCTGGACTGACTAGTAGAATAAAGAACAGATGCTACTTGCATTCAGACACACACACTAACTCCCAAATCAGTAACAGAAAAGGGGAAACAGTAACCACATTAGGCTTCTTTCTTTTCGTGCAGTTGAGCAGTATTTGTTTCATCGAGAAATGGATAATCAGTGTAACCAACAACCGGATCAGATGAATAAAATGTGCTTCTATCATACTTGTTGAGAGGTGCATCAAGCTCAAACCGCTTTGGTAGATCCGGATTGGCCAGGAAATGCCGACCATAAGCAACAAGGTCTGCACGATTCTCAGCCACAGCATTATTACCGTCTTCTCTTCCATATCCTCCGGCAACAATGAAAGTACCATGAAATGCTTTTCTCATAGGCGCAAGGCTGTGGGGAGTCTCGGCTTTCTCTCCCACGGTTTTCATCCTTGGCTCAACCATGTGGGAATAGAGAATATTGTATTTGTTCAAAGACTCAGCCATGTAAAGCCCCAAAGCTTCCGGATTCGAATCCCCTGATTCCATGTAATTTGCAAAGGGCGAAAGCCTTATGCCTACTCTGTCTGCTCCTATCTCTTCTGACACAGCTTTAACAATTTCTAGAGCAAATCTGCAGCGGTTCTCCAAGGAGCCTCCATATTTGTCTGTTCGATCGTTGACTTGATCTTTCATAAATTGGTCTATTAGGTAACCATGAGCGCCGTGGATTTCAACTCCATCAAAACCTGAAATGTAATCAAGGAAAAACAAAGCATCAACGCAACCGAATCCTGGCCGTGCAAAATATCCATAACCTAACAGATTCAATTTAGAACTATTACATTCCACCATTCCATAAGAAACCCTCAAATGTTTGTATTTACATTGTGAAGCCAAATTGCAGAAGCCTAAAAATTATAATTCATCTTATTCAATCAAAAAATTGTTGATATGGTACTCCTTGTAAATGACAATCCTAGACTGATTTAATTCATTGAAAATTTTAATGTTATCAAAAAAATAATTCTATAAAAAATTTCAGATTTCACAGTGACTTCACGAGTCAACAAGGGATTCTTATGTATGACGGAAACTACACTGGGTTTCCTTAAACAACAAAATAAGTTTATAGTATAGAAATAGACAGGATACCAAGAGGATCTCATTTTTTTTTCACAATACTAATGATAATAATATTCTTATGTTTAGCTAAGAGGCATACATGAAAGTGAAATGCGTCTTCACATTTCTAGTTTAGATGGGAATGTCATTTTTCGAAGTGATAAGAATATTAGTTTGATCCCTATCACCATTATATTCATAAAATTTAGATGAAACTTAGAAGATGTACCAGCCTCCATAGCGTTCTTTGCAGCAAGTCTAAAATCATTTATATGTTGAGGAATTTCCTCGGTGGTCAGTCGTCGAGGAGGCGTAAATTGTGCGACATCAACGCCATTGGCTCGAATTTGAGGAGTTATCATTTTGTCTGTACTAGAGATTGGAGCCTGTCCATTTGGCTGAAAACCTGCAAGAACAATTCAAAGTGAGAGAAGATATTCTTTTTCTTTTTTTTTTTTTTTTGCTAATTGAGAGAAGATATTCTTATTTCATACACACACTATTTCATCAATTTCATGTTTTCAGGCTAGTGCAGAATGTTGAACTAGTTGGACAAAAATAAAATAAGTTTGCCCAATCTGTTTAACCAGGTGGACCTTTTTAATTTTTTTAAACATTTCCACCAACAGGTTGTGAAGTTAAATTTGGGGAAAACAACAGCTGCTACATATAGAGATATAACAACCAACAGCCGGTTGTTGTTTCAAATGTTTAAACTAGATAAACCCTTGTGTCACACAAAGAAAATAAATCCCTCAATTTCATATTATTAAATACAGTAATTAATTTACAAACTTCCAGCTTCTTTTCTTGTTATATATATTAAATCAAAATAGCTAGAATCACACCTTAACAAATGAAAAAATCTGAAAGAAACAATCAGTCAAAAATATTACCTGCATTAGAAACCCTCCCTACGTGCCAGATTTGACAAAAAAATATACCACCTTTGGCATGAACAGCATCCACAATGGGTTTCCAGGCTTCGACTTGTTCCCTTGTCCATATTCCAGGTGTTTCTGGATACCTACAATCAAATTCACCTCCATTACAATCTTATAAATGTCAAGTATTTGCATTTTCGTTTGTCTATATTATTCAGAATACGAAAACCACCAAAGAAAGCATAATTACCCTTGGGCAGTGTCAGAAACTCCAGTGGCTTCAGATATCAAAAGGCCCCCTTTTGTGGTTCTTTGGGAGTAATATAATATAGCATGGGGCTGAGGAACATTTCCATATGATCTTTGTCTTGTCAGAGGTGCCAAAACTACTCTATAGGAAATGAAAAGTGAAACTATTAAATTTACAGAGAGCAACTCTAAAACCTTTTTGGCCAATACATGTGTCAGACAAACAAAACTCCTCGATCAAAAAAACCTTTCATTGCTTAATATCGTTCATTGTTGCACTTCGTGTACAGTATAAGATACAAGACACACCCTCCGTTTTTTATCATAAACAAAGATGAGAACATGAGATATGAAACTAAAACATAAAACAGAAAGACTGAGCATCTACATAAAGACTCTTACATGCTGAGGAGTGAGGATACACAGCAATCCTGGGCAACCTAAGTTAACAATGCCTTTATAATAATTGATCTGTATGTGCAGAAGAGGCTTGAGCAGTATTAATATGATTCTCAGAATCAAGATTAGCACAGCTTCACAAACTGCTAACAGCGTGTATAAAAGGTCGTGTCATCTGCTTAATTTAAAGGAAATATATTTTTCTTCATAATCTGAACAAAATTAGAAAGGGGGTAAAAGGTGCCAACTTAAGAAGCAGAAGTTTTTGTCAAGGCAATTCAATTAGTCAACAATTCTAAAATGTAGACAGAAAATCACTCCATCTGCTGCAGTTAACTAGCATATCTCTAGCAAAGAAGTCACATTCCAACCACTATTTCACATCATTACCGTGTTCACTTCTACCCTTCCCAATCAATTTATACATCAAGACTTTCCCGTGTTTTCTACCAATGTACTAAACTATACATGGTTCACAGTCTGCGAAAATGGAACTTCCTACGTTTTCCATGCATCAAATTGTAATGAATTCTATACTATGCCTAATCAAATCCCTATCTTATACAAGTTGTTGAAATTTTAATTATCTTTTAAAAAATTGAAATCCTTGGCTAACCCCCCCCCCCCCACCCCACCCCCAAAAAACAACCAACAATATCATGTCACAAACAATTCAACATCCAAACACGCAATCACCGACACACAAAGATAATTTAAGGCCACATGATATTCAAGAAATATATAGAAACCTATATGTAAACTGATAACAAAGTGCATTACATGATCAACACAAGAAAAGATCAAACATATGATTATCCATCAACATTAACAAAAATAAAATCAAAAAGATTACCTATGAGAGAGCTGAAAATTGCCCATTTTGTAAGGGGTAATAAGAGGGACATGCAAGGCTGGAACCTCTCCCATTATATTTTTCACACTGCAGAATCTCTTTTTCAACTCGTAAATTTTCTGTTCTTTCTTGTATGTGTATATTTTTTCACTCTCTCTCTCTCTCTCTCTCTCGCTCTCTCTCTCTCTGTGTCTCTCTCTCTCCCTGTCTCTCTGTGTGTGTATGTGTGTGTGACTGATAAAGTAAGGATTCCCCAACTGGGTAATTATATGAAAAGATAAATGAGAAATATAGAAGTTGACCACAAAATGTGAAACAAGATGAACCTAGACAAGTTGATAACTACAATGATTCTTGGTTGCACTTTGTAGTTTGCTGGTCCAACTGTCCTAACATTGATGCTCCTCCTTTTCTCATTCACGTCAGTGATTACGCATAACTTGCGCACCTATGTTGTGACAGAATTTAAGATATGTTGTGACAGAATTTAAGACTGCGTTTGACTTTTTACACTCTCGCTTTAATCGGATAGTTAGAATAATTATTTTTTAAATTTTTTTTATTATAAAATATCATTTTAATTTTAATTTAGAAAATAAAAATTTTAAAATAATTATTCTAGCTATTCAGTCAAAACACCTAAAAATGTTTGTCAAAAGTCAAAACGTCAAATATTAAAAAACAGAAGGAGTAGTATTTTATTATTATAATTATTATTTTTGTTAGCAAAAGTTCAGCTTCAACCACTATTGTTAGAATAATGTATTTTTAACTTGTATAATATTACTAAAAATTTGTTATACTGTCTCAATTTTAATTGATTTTTTAAATAATGGCATTAAGACTAATTTTGAATTTACTGAGATATTTATTTGAATAATTTTTACACAACTATCTCTAATAAAGTCAAACTAAAGTAATATTTTTGTTGCATAAAAATACAAAAAGTAAAATTAAAATTCACTTGCTAAACAATACATGAAAACTAGAAAAAAATCATTTATTTTGTGAAACAATTAAAATTCTAAAAAAAGTAAAAAACTATTAAAATGATACGAGTACAATTGTTATAAAAATTGTAATATAATTAACTTAATTTGTTCCGAAAAGGAGATAGATAGAAGGTCTCCATGAAAGAGATTGGAGGGAGGTATAATATAATGTACTCCTCTGTCCCATCTTAACTGATATTTAACTTTTTGACACGCATTTCAAAATGATAAAAATACTACTTATACTAGGAAAATAATTTTGATTTTTATATCAAATTAAAGTTTAGATTCTTAGTTTTAATTTGATATATATATATTGAAAATAATAATTATGTTTAAGTACGATTTTTTTAACATCTCATTTTACGTGCTAAAAAGTCAAAAGCAATTAAAATGGGACAGAGAAAGTATATAAATATAAAAATTAATATAGCAATTTACACAACTCAATTACTACTTATTTTGTATTTATCAATGAATGAAATCACTTTTGCTAAATATTCAGTATATAATTTTAATTAACGACATTTCAAGCAATGCTATCAAACGTTGTTCTAATTTTGTCAACTAAATTTGTAGAAATAGCTCATTAATTATCTACATAGTAAAATGATGCCTCTTACTAAATGCCTCCCATCTCAAGTCTCAAATAGCAAAATTAAGATTGAATCAAGGCAGAGAAATTCGTAGACACCAGAAATTCAAAATAAGGTGACAATTTCCATAACATCATTCAGTAAACTATTGTAAAGTCTAATCAAATGGTGCTAATTTGAACACACTCCAAAAATACAATCACCTTGCTCAAAGAAAATAACTAAACAGCATAATTTGTTGAGAAAAGATAAACTCCAGCAAAGTACAATAGGCCCCAAAGATTTCTGAGGTCATGTAATAACTCTGAATGTATTATATAAGTACCAAATGTAGAATAGGCCTCAAAGATTTCTGAGGACATGTCAGTAACATGAATGTATTACTTGAAACACTTGGCATCCAAGAGATCCTCGCCCTCAAATGGCTCATGATCCTCGATCATTTGGCTGGCACGTTCCTTTTGAGCTTCATCGTTAATATCAACCTGGGTCCACTCGTACAACTCCATATCGTAACACTCATCCATAACAAATTTAGGGATCTCTTTACCTCGGAAGAGCCACAATCCCTGGACCTTGTATGGTGGCTGAGATCCGATGACCAACATCTTTCCAAATGCATACTTGCGTGCCAGATCCATACGTTGAAGAAAACCACCCACCTTGTTCATTGTCACAAATGAGACGGTATTTTCTTCATTATACTTGTAGTTACAAAACCAGAGTGAGTATCCCTCGGGATCGTACATGTCCCAAAACCCTGCAAACAGGGACAAATATATTGATCACTCATCAATGAAATCATGCAGATAAAAGGACATGTCAGAAGTAGCAAATAACTAGTGGGATAAGCTTTGCACAATGACAACTATAATAGGGTAAGCAGGTAACAATAACACTTGAAATTTTTAGCTTAAAAAGTTCAAAAGAAAGTAGCATTCCTTCAACCAATGACTTTCCATGGTTCAAAACTATATTTTTTACATACTTCTTAGCATTGAATGTTCAAAAACCTGGAGGCCAAATTTCTTCATACATTGATGTGGTGAAAGACACACATAAGTACGGGTATTCAGAAAAAGAACTTTTCTATGCAATACCCACATACAAGAGTTAAACATATTATGGAAAAATAACATCATAATATATATGTCCAACCCTCACGTTTCTCGGAAGTCATATGTAATGCATACATATCTACCAAATATAGAAGACAGAACATAAAACCACCGAAATTATCACGTAGTCAAAACTAGAATCTTGCTTAACCACAATAAATTAATGACATATGAGACAAAGAGGAAAGAGGCGCCCATCAGTACAAACATATGATATATATATAATGAATACCTTTAACAGCAACCTCACGGAAGTTGGTCTTGGTATTGGAGTACAGACGCTTCCATTCATCTAGTATCATTTTACTAGGAGGCAAAGCGTCTAGCGGGTTCTTAGCCTTTGGCTTTGGTGCTTCTTCCTCGGGGGCCTCTTCAACTTTAGGCTTTTCTGCTTCTTTCTTAGGCTCATCTTTAGGCTTTGGTTTAGCAGTTTCTTTAGGCTGAGCAGGCTTCTTTGCTGAAGGAAGAGGGGGGACCGACTCGGCTTGTTCCAGCTTGCCAATTATCTTAGAGAAATTGGGTTGGTTAACCATGGTCCAAAAATATCTCTCTACATGTGGAAACTCAGATGTGAAACTTTTCGTCAAAATTAGGCGAAATCCCACAGCCAAGTTGCATGTAAGGACAATATCAGCCAGTGTGACAGAATGCCCAACCAAGTAGGTGGTTGAAGCAAGATGGGTATTTAGAGCTCCTAATGCTCTCTTCAATGCAGCAATTGCAGCTTCTTCGGCCTGTATGCAGAATAAGAAAAATAAACACTAAATTTACAAAAGCAGAGAACAAAAAACATGCTACACTCAAGGATCTCTCATATACCGGAGGAAGGTACAAAGCAAAACCAAATCGAGGATATAACCATTTGCCAATATTTGCATCTATCTCCAGAGCTGCAAAATCAATCCATTGCTCCACATGACCCTACCATAACAAATTTTACACTAAAACGGTAAGGTTCTATATTGAACTCTGACTTTCTGTAACTACATAGACAACATAAGAGATTAAACAAAATGACCTACATAGTCAATTGGAGAAGAGCCAAAGAGAGAATTTTCAGGATTCAATTTTGTAACTGCGGACCATAAAGAAAAAGATCAAGTCAGAACTGAGGATCAGAATTCCAAAAACTATTTACCGAAATGATCTCTCACTCACCATAACGTGCTATAGCATTACTCTCGAAAACACAGCCATCAGGAGTTTCAAGCACTGGAACCTAATGCAGAATTACAAAGAAACCACGTTATATTGAAAGTTAATGGGCGACAACCTGTTTACAACAAAAAAAACTGTAATTCAATAACACTTACCTTTCCCATGGGGTTCATTTTTAGATACTCAGGTGTCTTATTTGAAACACCCATCTGAAATTCCTTCACCATTTCCACTTTAACACCACAAAATTCCGCTGCAATAAGAGCCTTCCAAGCATTTTTGTTTGGATTCTGTGCATGTATAATCTGAAAACCACGCACCTTTGTTAAACTAGATACTACATCATGCAAAATATTATCAATGCATCCATCCTAATATTTACATGCACAAATTTTTAATGATAAACATACAAGGAGACACTCCACGGACCACGAGGACCTCAAGATCTACCTGTGAGCATTTCCTTAAACTATACACTTGAACTAGTAACAACGAATCTTAATTTTGCAAATCTATGCATCACTGGGAAAAGTACTTCCGTAGATATGTTCTTTAGATGTGTAATTAATTGAATAACTTCCACAAAAGAACAGGTACCCTCTATATGTTTAACCATCCCTAATGCCCTGACGCACAACAACACGGCTGCAATTGACCGTCATTTGTAATCTTTTTTTTGGTTCCTTTAGTCTTTGATACTTAAAACAATAAAGCCTACATCTTTTTCTTCGGATTATGTAAAAGGGCTGAATTCACATAATAACATTTAGATGCAAGATGATAACAAATTTAGACACCTTAATACTGCACAAGTTAAGTGGTTAAAAAAAGTTAAATTGACTGGAAGGGTTGCCATCAATTGCACTACTTCTCTATAATTATATACGTGAATTCTATGCATACAAACTTAAGTTTTTTCAAGGCCTCCCATCATAGGTTATGCTACATTTAGAAGACAGTAGTGTTGCTATAGCACATTCAACAGTAAAATTAGACATGCTCAAGAAGTCACACAGGCATTCCAAATACAAGTAGAAAATGACAAAGTCCGCAGTCAAATTAATAAAAAACCATAACAAATTACATACTGATCAACTTAAATTTCATTAAAGCAACCCAAATAGACAAGCAGGGTCGAGATCCACTACTTTAGAACTTTGCGGTTTAAATTTTACAGTAAACCATTCAACAAAACAAGAAACATTGCCATGGGACATGGGTAGTTCAAATACAATATTAAAAGTTTTATATTCTTGGTTATCCCGCACTAATCAACAAAACAAGCAGCCCAAACAGACAACCGGGTCCGAGATCCACTACTTCCTCAAAACCATACTTCCAGACCATATATCATACATAAACAATAAAACAAGACACATTCAAACACAACTCACTACATTTCAAACCTCCTCCATTTCCATTTCAAACACAAGAATAGAACTCGAAACCAGCATCAACCAAACATGCTATCTCTATTTACTTTAATTACTCTAGTTACACAAATTTATGATAAATCACAGATTACGATAAATTCACTACATTTCAAACCTCCACCATTTCCATTTCAAACACAAGCAGAGAACTCAAAACCAGTATCAACCAAACATGCTACCTCTAATTACGTTAATTACTCTAATCACACAAATTTACGATAAATCACAGATTACGATAAATATTCGAAACCAGCACAACCAAACACAACACAATCTCTAATTACTCTAATCACACAAATTTACAATATATAATCGAAACCAGCATCAACCAAACATAACGCTATCTCTATTTACTCTAGTTAAACAAATTTACGATAAAACACAAATTACGATAAATACTCGAAACCAGCATCAACCAAACACAACACTATCTCTAATTACTCTAATAACACAAATTTACG
>PHNY01149653.1:38575-66530 GCA_003724115.2 Anethum foeniculum
GCTTACTCTAATTACACAAATTTACGATAAAACCCCGAACACTGACAAATAATCGAAACCATTTTCAAGCAAACAAATCCAACAAATCACAACATACCACATCAATAAAACAGTAAAATCAATATATACAAACTATATATACATACATAAAATCCAAAAGGGTGTCAAGATCTTACCAGAGCCATGGCTTCAAGTGAAGGTTGACTCTACTTATAAGCTCAAATCTGCAATACATACACAAACATATACATATTAAAAATCAGAAAATATGTATGCATATACTTACAAAAATGTGTGTGTATAGGTGAATGAATGTAGAGGGTTTGAGGGACTTACAGAGAATTAGCAGAGAAAGAAGCTAAAGAGAAGGCTAGGGTTTGTGAGAGTGTGTGTTTTATATAAGCGTGGTTTAAGTTTTAATGGGCCTGGGCCTGTTGGGTTGTGATGGATCGGCGAATATGCTCCAGATATGCTTGTTCCAAAGGATGTACATTCGTACGTCTCGTTTCGTTGGTCGTAACTCAGCACCGTAACTCATACTTTCTTTGAATTTTTTGACTTCTCATATTTGGTTGTGTGAATTTACAGCTAAGTAATGTAACTTAGAGTTTCCTGGAATTTTTAGTTATCACAAAATACGGTAACCTAGTTACCCAGCTCAAGCGTGGTTTTTATGAGTTACACAATAAATTGTTTTATCTTGTATTTACAAAATTATATATCAAATATAAAATTATGAAATATATGTCAAAATCTCAACCAAAAAATATTAAAATTAAAATTAATTGTTGTAATATCATATTTTCAATAAAAATATTAAATTCAAATCATGTGCTATATTATATTAATCTTATTAATTACGTTATATTTCATATATAAATTGATATTTAAATTTAATTTTCAGTTTTAATTTAATTAATTTATAATATTTTTTAATGATAATACATTATTTTTTATAATAATTTTATCATGTTACAATAAAAAATGTATTGAATCTTATTTAATATATTTCTAAATTTAGTTGTATTTAAATATTTTTCCAGATTTAGTTATATTTTTTTAACATTTTAATAGTCATTTTAAATTTTTAAATCTCAATTGTTATATTAAAATTTACCTTCTTGTATTTAAGTATTATATATTATATAATTTTATATAATTAAATTATTTATTTACATAAATAAATTACGTTAATTTAATAATCAGTTACATAATTTCTAATTATTCAATAAAAATATGTTTAGTTTAAAAGATATGTAAATACATGATCAACCAAACATAGATTTTATCTTTACACAGGAAGTAAGGGTGTAACTTAGGTCATTACAAGTTACTTTGTAACTGCAAAACCTGCAAACCAAACGAGGCCTAAGTGTCACTTGCGGGCGAGTATTCGATTCGATCCCGTTTCGTTCGTGTCAAGAATTCGGGTTCGTGGTGGATAGTGGGAAAAAATATATAAAAAATCGGGATTGGGGTGGGGTTTGGGATTAGAGTATCCCCGTCCTGTTCTCTGACCTCGATTTATTATATTTAATATAAATAATTAATATTTTATATGTATATTAATTTAATTATGATGAATAAATATAATGTATATACATTCTTAAAGTTTAAATTTTTAATTCTTTTATTATATTAAAATTTCATAGTTAAGTATGATTTAATAGTAATAATTTTAATGTTATCGTTTATTATAAATATATTTAAATTCAAATTGTTATTTAAATATGATGTCAAATCTAAAACATATTTATCTATAATAATTTATTAAATTATTTCTATTAAAAATATATAAAATTTTATTTGATAAAAAAATATTAAAATTCTCGATTACCCGCGCGGATCCCCGTTCCCCGCTCGGGGCGGGGTTAGGGAGTAAAATAATCCCTATTCTCTTTAAAATTGTATGGATTATCGAATTGCAATCAAGATTAAATATCGAATTTTCTTTATTTCGCAAAGTTTGTTTTGTCTATATATGCATACGTACCTTATTTATAGGGATCAAGTCAGGTGTAATTTTTGGGGAACAAGATTCCAATATGAGCCTGGCTCATAATCATAGAGTTATACTTGCTGCTAAATAAAGAACCAAATATAAATGGTGTTATAATTACCATATAAGTATACAAGTGATAAAATGAATTTATAATGTAACAATGACAAATATAGTTATATACATTAATATTAGATTATTAAAATATATTTTTATTTAAAATTTCGAATATATTTAATATTATTTACATTTGAGCAAATGTATATTTAAAATTACAAATTATTTTTTAAATTTAAATTATAACAATAACTATATGTATAATAATATAATCATAACACGACCGTTGAACTTTGTCTCACGGATGACATTTGGTAAAAATAGAAATAGTGTTTCAATCAGAGGAGTTGGAAACGGGTGTTAGCCTCAAATGACATTATTTAGGATAGAAACGTCATAAATGTTATTTATCGAAAATATGGCCAAAATAGCACTTGAAAATGGCAGATCAGGTAGGATAGAAATATTTCAAATATCACTTACTGAAAATATGACCCTAAAAAGTACTTTAAAACGGCAGATCCAGTAGCGTTTAAAATTTTGTCCAAAAACACAACTTTGTGTTGCGCTACTTTTTTTTTTTTGCCTTTTGAAAGTGTTAAAATGCAACATAGAGTTACGTTAATATATTTTTTTTTTTGAAATTGACAAAACGCAACTCAAAGTTGCGTTACCGATATTTTTTTTTAATTTCTAAACGCTTGTTTATATAGCGTTTTTGTCAAGAACTTAAATTGAAGTATCGTTTTGCACTTTAAAATGCTATTTTAAAGGGTGTTTTATTCGTATTTTATTCATATATATAAATATTTTAATATTTTCAAAACCCAAATTTGAGAATTGGTGAACACTAAAATATTAAAAATCGTTGTTATTTAAAGTTTGGTTTCTAAGATTTAGGACATGTCCTAAATGTTAGTTTTAATTAGGGTTTAGGCCATAAATCCTAAATCATAAACCCTAAATTTTTGTATTATTTAGTTATTTTTTTCTAAACTTTTCTAAAATTCAAATGGGAAATTGTTGAATCCTAAAATATTAAAATTACTGAATTAGGACTCACTAATGAAAATAAATTTTTAAGTTGTGTTTTATTTATGTCATTTAGGAATCAACGGGTCTCAAAACGTGATTTCAAGTAATGCTTTTAATTAAAAAAAAAAAACCAAAACATCATGGAAACAAGAAAGCTCACCGGTTACCACTCACCCATATTTCACCCATATTTCCTTAATAATCTTGTACTCCTGTACAAGTCAAGAACTAGGTAGCTAGAAACTCTAAATTCCAAACCCAAAATTGAAAGTGACCCATGAAAAAAGAGGTACACACAATAAAACACACACAGACACACAGTGATCATTTTCAGTTTGCAAGTCTTCACATCTACACATGTTGTACAAATATTAAAGTCCACTCAACCACTTCTCCCTTAATTTCAGCACCTACCATTCTCTTTCACACACATTTACACACACTACAAGACACAAAAACCTTCATGCTCAACTAACAAACAACCCCACAAAACAATCATCTGGGGTTGTCCAAAAATCAGTGAATTAAAATGGGTAATCGTTTGATTCGCATGACAAAGAAAGATCAAAGAGAAAATAATGGGTCAAAAAGCAAGAGAATGAGTCAATCTCAAAGAAAAATGGTGGCAGAAGAAGAGATGTTACATAAACAAGCTTTGGCTATGGCAATTCATCAACACCAGTTGTCTCAAAGATTTGAAGGATCCATGTCTAGACGAACTGGGTCTCGCCGCCGCAATCAAACGGAGGCTAACAACATTACTAGTGGAACTAAAATGGTACTTTAGTTGTTTAGTCGAGACTATGTTTCAAGTTTTTTATAGTTTGTACTTTTTTACAATGAAGTACTAGAATGTTTTTTTAGATGTTTTGCATGTTTTTATAGTGTTTGGTTTGGATCTTTTGTAGGGAAAAGTTTATGTCTGGTCTAAGTTTACTTTTTTGACATGTTAACTAATTTGAGGTTGAAGTTTATAAAATGTTGTTTTAAATGTCTTAAATGTTAAAAGCTAACTTTCTTGTTTTACTTATTTTGTACTTTATAATGTATGCAAGTTTAAAGTCATTTTTGGATATAATTAGGAGAAAGAAAGAATATGGTGTCGATGTTTGTTTAGAAAGACTTTTGGTTTCTTGAGTTAGAGACAGAGAGTACAAATTCAAAGAAGTACTACTAAGACTGGAACTTCTGTTAGAAATAGAAAAGAGGGGTACATCTTTTATCTTTCCATTAATTGCAATCCTTGCAACTTCTTATTTTTTGATCTTTGAGCTGGTCGCTGTGGCTACATCTTAATTAAGACAACTACAAGCATTTTTATAGTACATAATTTCTGAGCTGCTTGACATACGTTTATCGGTTTATGTTTCTAGTTTTTGCAATCTAGCAGTACTTTTGTATTCCCCTACGACTGATGTAGCAGTCTACATTTTAAAAAATAATTCGGAAGAAAATGTAATGTGTACAGAAACAATTTAATTGAAACTTTATAACATTGTCAGGTCTAGTGGCCATAGTGGGATAATTATCAGTGATAACTATGAAGGTAATGTGTCCTTTTATGGTTGCTTCAAGGGGATTAGGAGATGAGAGTCTATATTTGCTATACCAGAACAATTTTTTTATATATAAGAGTGTGGTTATCATGAACTTTTCTAGTACTTAAAACACAATTATACATTGTTTGAGAGATCTATTTCTATTAAAAAAAAAAAACAACTGAAGGGATCAACTGCTGGTAAATTTATCACACACAAAAACATGCCTGAGTGCCCCTTGGCCTGTTTTTCTGCACTCTACATTAATCATCTTTGATTACCATCATTATCGTCCTTCTTGTAGCTAGAACCTTTATAATCTCTTCCTGTAGTTCCCAGCAGTCTAATCTTCCATCAAATAGCTGGTTTTCCATTTCTAGGGTTGGAAGGAGGTATCTGGTTAGTTTAAACTATATATATCATTTTCAATGGAAATGCACACTATTATATTAAAAAATAAGCCTAGTTACGTTGTTGATATGCAGTTACCAGAAAATTTGGATAATATCAAAACAAAGAACATTGTTTTGGTTCATGGTGAAGGATTTGGAGCATGGTGCTGGTATAAAACAATTGCTCTCTTGGAGGAATCGGGTCTACTTCCCACTGCTTTGGATCTCACAGGATCGGGAATCGAACTGACAGATACAAAAAATGTCAAGACAATAGCGGACTACTCAAAGCCATTGATTGATCATCTCCAAAACCTACCAGAAACTGAGAATGTAGGAAGTGCTAACAAACTACTTTTGTCTTTTCACTGTCGATGAAGTAATTTTCTAGGTTTTGGGTATTAATGGCTTATTCATATGCTTAGGTCATTTTGGTAGGCCACAGCACTGGAGGGGCCAGCATTTCATATGCTTTGAATCAATTTCCCCAGAAGATCTCAAAAGCAATATTCCTTTGTGGTACAATGGTAGCTGATGGTCAGAGGCCATTTGATGTGTTTGCTGAACAGGTACAAGCACATAATGTATTGTTTTATTTAGCCGAATTAGCTGAATGGCTTCAAGTTTACTGACTGGGTGAAGCATGCATACTGTTTGTCTAAACTTTGTTTAAACGTAATAAAATCTGAATTTGAATTTTCTCAAATTCTCAAGAGAAGCTTTCTACTGAATGATAAAGTAATAAGTAGAATGATAAAGTAATATCTGTAATTAATGAAGATTACTGGTTGGGAATCTAGTATTGCAAGTAGATGTCACTCTAAACTATCAGGTGATTTATTACTACTAATTTATTAGTCAGTTCAATAACCCAATTATGTACAATAAGCACTTGGTTTTGGCCTTGTACATTTTGAGACATCGCTTTTGGGTTTTTTAACTCTCCCCCCCTCCAATTTTTCTCTTCTAATTTTGTTTACAGTAATCCATTCCATTCTCACAAAGCAAATTAAGCTTTGGGTTCTCGACTGTTGTATTTGCATGTTCTGATGTAGAATGTTGTTTGGCAGCTCGGTTCTGCAGAACTTTTTATGCAGGAATCTAAGTTTTTAATACATGGGAATGGCAAAGATCAGCCCCCAACTGGGTTCATGTTTGAGAAAGATCAGATGCATGGATTATATTTTAATCAAAGTCCTTCAAAGGTATTTTTTAGACAATAAATTACATTCGTATAAAGTTTAAGAAAGTTAATTATGCGCCAACTATATGCTTGGGTCCTAAACCCAAAGATTATAAAATTTAATACAAATTAAATTGATGAGGGAACGTTCTGTAGAAGGATCACATTATAGTTCATATATTTTGAATAAAGTATATGACGAATAATATTTTATAATACGTTGTTTGATAACTTTTAGTGTACAGCTTGTTAGAAGCAATCTAAAACAATCTTTGTTTACAAATAATAAAAATTTAGAATGAATTAGTTAAATAAGAAAATCACAAATCCTGAGTGTACAGCGTTCTAAGCAGCACTGAACAGTCGAAGCAGCCCGATCTTTAAGACTAGCCTACAAAATTGTACTCGCCAAAGCGAAACTATATCTAATAAAAATACATACCATGATACAAAAATTTTGTGATGGAAACAGGATGTTGCTCTAGCCATGGTTTCCATGAGACCCATCCCTCTTGGTCCGATCATGGAGAAGATGTCTCTGTCAGCAGAAAAGTATGGAACTGGTAGGCGATTCTATATTCAAACACTAGATGACCATGCACTTTCACCAGACATCCAGGAAAAACTTGTCAGAGAAAACCCACCAGAAGGAGTCTTCAAAATCAAAGGCAGTGATCACTGTCCTTTCTTCTCGAAGCCGCAGTCATTGCACAAAATTTTGCTTGAGATTGCTCAAATTCCGTAGTATGATGTTTTCGTCCTTAAATCTAATCCTCTTTTTCTTCTAAAGGTACCGTGTTAGTTTTTGTATTATAGAAAGTGGGGGTCAATAGTTACATTGCTACTTTGCTTCTCCTAGATTTAAAACACCAATGTAAAGATGAACAACTTATATCAGCAAAATTCGGTGAAAGCATGCTCAGGTACTGCATGGCTAATTACATTAGTCAACTTTTTTCTGATTTTTGCTTGGTTTTTAATATTTCAAATAGAATTATGTGTCCCAGAAATATTGCTTTTGAGATCTAAATTTTTATTCTATACAGATGTCGACAGTTATGTTAAACATAACCACAATTAAGTGAAACCCAAAACCTCTTAATGTAGATATGAGCGAATCTTGTCATGAGTGCGTGAGTATGTTTAACTGAAATAAGGAAAAATAAATAATTTAAGTTGATCATAAAATTGTACTAACAAACACAACTTTTGTATTATTGTATTATTATTATAAGAAAATGATTTAAATCATATGCAATCTATTTTACAGTTCCAATAAGATTCTATCCGTGATAAATATCGTTTAACACGTAAAACGGTTTTTTACACATTATATACTTAATTTTATTTTTATTAGTGATGAACCCTTGCATACAAAAAACTAATCCAATCAAAATGTGCTTTACATATAAAAATTAACACAAAAAACAACCCCAATCATAATGAGCTATACATATAAAAATTAACGTTTATCATGTTCTTTTGGTACACATTACAAAGACTGCACAAAAAAAATATATTGTGTAATATGATCATTTGTGAAATCAGAATTAACAAGAAAAATGAAATTCTTACGGAAAGATACATACGAGTTGAATAAAAAAGGAAAAATAACTATTATAAAAATATAAGTTAAAGTTAGTACAATCACGGAAGAAACAAATACAACAGAAGAAATATACGAAACGAAATTGATAAGTAGTAAACTAAAACACGTAAATACTGTGATAATTACTGAAATAATATATATGAGCCGAATAAAACAAGAAAGATGACAACTATAAACGAAGGTACACGTGAAATCGACGAGTAAGATTGTAAAGTGGGACACGTAAAAGAGTGCGGTCATCGTAAAAGGATATACATGAGCAGAATAAAACAAAAGAAATAATTAACATGAAGAAAGATACACGTGAAATGCGAATAAAATAACAAAAAATATAATTAAAATGAATAAAATAAACGTGAAACTGATAAAAAAGATAGTAAATTACAACAAATAATCTCTATTACAATCATTACAACACACAATTATAATAATTTTCCTAATCCAGAATAATAATCGTTTGACTTTTTTCACGTATATCACCAAGAAAAAAGAATACCAAGAAAAAAGAAATCCTTCAAATTCTTCCGAAATACACCATGAAAACATAATGGTCCCGTTTGGCAAAACTGCTTTCCACTTATAAGTTACTTATTTTTTTTTAAAATTTTATATTTTTAATTTTTTTTTCAAATATAAATATTTATTATAAGAATTGAAAATCAAATCTTATTTTCAAAATGAAAAATAAGTTACTTATTTCCAGAAAAAGTACATATACACATATTTTTTCTGAAAATAAGTAACTTATTTTCAGAAATAAGATTTGCCAAACGGGCCCAATATAAATCTAAGTTCACTTTTTTAAAAGCACACGTTGCCTCCTCTACCGTAAATAATCCGCGAAAAGCAACTGTACATAACCTCCCAAAAAATTCAACACTATACACACAAATATCTGTATCTACACATCACTCCTCACTTTCCAATGGCAAAACAAGAGAAATCAAGCTCAAAACCCCCAAATCTCCGATCAAACGATCTCGAATTCGATCCGAACTCATACTCCCTGGAGAAATTCACTCTTTACGAAACTCGAGCCGTACCGATCATATTTATATCCAATTACATCAATTACTGATCATAATTGTGCTTGATTTTGTGTTTGATTTGATTATTTGTGTTGTTTTTGTAGAGGTTTTACTTAATTGGAAGTGATCGGAAGAAAAGGTACTTTCGAGTGCTGAAAATTGATCGAATGGAGGCGTTCGAGTTGAATATAAGTGAGGATCCGGTGGTTTATTCGTCCAAGGAAGTTAAGAGTTTGCTTCAACGTATCGATGAGGGGAATCGTGCTACCGGTGGATTAAGTGTGGTTGCTAAAGTCTATGGGATTGCTGGTATACATTTTACTTAAGTATTTATTTATATGCGTATATGTAGAAATGTGAATCATGCTCGAAATTAGAATCGGAAACCTAGATGTTTTACAATTTTTTTTTTGTGTTGCTAAGTACTTCTGTGTGTTCCTTAGTGCACGTCGTTTGACTTTTTGCAAATGCTTTAACATACAAACTGCAAATTTAGTTGACCTTGAAAACCTGGTTGGAATTAATATTTTTTTGATATTCTGTTTTTCTTAATGAAAAATATACTGTTGGAAATGTCAAACGACCTACATTTGGGACCACAGGGAGCACCAATATGCATTTTGTGTTAGTGCAGAACTTTTAGTTTTCAAATTTGTATCGAATATGTGTAGTTGTGTGTTTAAGTACAAAAGCTTAGCCTACAAAGTACAAACTATTCAAACAATAAATTATAAATGTATATACGTAGTGATATTAGTTTGTGTTGATACACTTAGGGACCAATAAACTCCAAGTTACTTCTATCTTATATTAATTATTCTAGAAGTAGAGACCTAGAGGTCCAAATAGGCCTAATGGATGACATCGCTAGTATAATGAAATTCAGAATAACATGCATGATAGTCCGGAGATCTAAGCATCGGGCGAGTTGTATGACGACCTATCCAGTTGACGGATAGCCTATACATATATTATGTAAGGGAGCCCATATTAAATTGTGTGCAGAAGCTTCTGCCATTATCATGTCTGTATGAATATATGAATATTATTATACATGAAAATCTATTCAAAAAGGCATTACTTGCTCTGGAAGAATAGATAAGGTAATGGGCATCCTAACCCTAAAACTACATGGGCTTGATTATATAAAAGAGATACGGGATCATCCAACATTCAATGCACTCAAGAAATGCCTCAAGTGCAGCCCCAAAATATATAGAAAACCCTACCTATTCTTTGAAGCTTTACACGATCTATCCTAATTACAAATACAATTTAGGGGTTTGATCCTTACAAAATTAGCCTTAACATTTGATGTTGTTTGTAGGAACGTGCATATAGATCTTTAATCACCTTTAGTACTCAAGACTTTTCGCAACCTTCAACCATGATCAAACTGCCACAACACCACCAATCACCCCTCCCATCACCACCACCCCTGTTGAAGGAGAAACGTCTACACTTCTTGGCACGCTTTAAAATATTAGTTTAATGACCCATTATATCCACCGAAACATTCATGTTTCTCTAAGCAACGATCATCACGAGGTGATAAACCGAATAGCCTCACGAGAGCAACAAAGGATCTATTACGACCAAAGCCCTACTGGAAATCGTGGAGTTTCTCATTTTCGGTACGACAGACGCCCCTCAGGGTTCGTAATCTGGAGAGAGACTTTGATAAGGAGAATTACAAACCCTGAGGGGTGTCTATCCTACCGAACATTAGCAGAAAGATATGATGATTACGGCTACGACTGACACACCGATGAGGAGAAAAGCAGATGGATAATAATATGAGGATGGAGGACTTAAGGCATGACAATGATAGAAGATATGATGATTACGGCTACGACTGACACACCGATGAGGCTACAGAATATGGAGCTTGTGATGCTCGATGGAGGCACACATCGCCATTTGACTGAATTGCCCTTAATAAGGTATATCTGCGACTACGTGCTTGCTGTTGGCCAAAGAATTCCTAAGATGACTTATAATAATTGCAAATATGATTTGTAAGAGTACATGATCTTGTTTAAAATATAGATGAGACTGGCCAGACATGATGATATTTCTATGTGCTACATGTTTGAGGTCTATAAGATGGTGTTTAGGGAAGTAGTGTTCCCTTCTACCCAATAACATAATGTCTTGTGAAAAGTTATTGAACCTTCGACTATAACAGGCGGATTGGACAACTGACCGCTTCACTCGTCAATGTGAGGCAGATGTCAGATGAGTCATTAAGAAAAATGACAAAAATAACTCTTTTTTAAAGTTAATAAACAGGAATGACAACTTTTGAATAATTGGCCAACTATAACCGTTCAAATACACAACAATACACGTATTCTATATTTTTGACCAGTTACCCACTGTGTGTTGTAGTTTCATCAACCCCTGCTACTTCAATAAAAAAAAAGTTGTGGAGAGATAATCACGTCACATGGGATTGTTGTCCCGTGTCTTGTCTTTTTACGGCATATGCTAAAGTTCAGTCACTAGGATATTAGTATTAAAGTAATACGCATGTACGGAATGCTTATTAGGCTCATCATACCCCAACCTGAGAGTGCGTATTCTGTAATAAAATTAAAAAATATTTTGATTACATCAACACCGAATGCGTATCAATATATTACTCCAGCTCTGGATGCGTATTCCATCGATCATAATTGGCCACAAATCTAAGAGTGGTTATATTGGCCAAAGTTGTCTTGAAAACCGGTTATATTCGTTCATCACCCAGTCATTAACCTCATACATGAAAGATGAAGCACTTTGAATAGGATTTTGAAAAGGTATCATCATCAGATGAATCATAAATAATGTATTGCACCTCAAACAACGCGGCATGGTGCTTTTTTTTTTTTTTTATAAGTTTGTTTCCCACAGTCTTAACGATACGTACCAAAGTGCGGAGAATATATGTCAAAGATAGGACATTAATCGCATTGTTCAAGATAGTCCTAAAGAGGGGAAACAAAGAAGCAAGAAGCATTGGTTCACTCCAAAAGGAGAAATTCGACGAGAATGGAAAGTCTGATGAAGAGGACCGCAAGAAATAGAAGGATGTTGACATGGTTTACAGTTATCTCTACACCATAATGTCTCAAATCCTCATTGAGATCAAGAATAAGACTTGGTTTGAGAGACCTCCACAAATGGATGTTTTTAATCATAAGAATTAGAAGAAGTATTGTGGGTACCATAAGGACACTGGACATGCTGTTGAGGACCGCTTTAACCTCAAAAGGCTCATCAAAAAATTGATCAAAGATTTAGAAATTCATAATCAAAGATAAGGCAGAGCGTCAGCAGGCTAAGAAATCGAAGAAACAAGTACGGGAGAAATGAACACCATCTCGGGCGGAACAATGCTAGGCTGAAGCACCAAGACTTCCAAGATAAAATTATGCGTGCAGGAGAGGTGTACAACCAGGAGAGGTGTACAACCTATAGTCGGCCGACTGAAATAGCCAATCCCCGTTATTCTCACCGAAGATGACTATAAAGGTATTACTTGAAAATCCTTTTGTGTTTACAAGCATGATTAATAATCGTAAGTTTCACAAAGTTGCATAATATTCCATCTTACGCTTCTTATATGCCTTCTCGGCATGAAGAGAAGGGATCATCCAACATTTAGTGCACTTGAAAAAGTCCTTCAAGTGCAGCCCAAATATAGACAAAACCCTACTTACTCACCGAAGCTCTATACGATTTGCCCTATTTACAAATTCAATTTTAGGATTTTGATTTTTGTGAAAATTAGTCTTAATAGTTTGTATCTTGGTGAAACTTATATAAATGAACTAGAACCTATAATTTTCTGTTCCGAGTATGTGGTGAATCTTATATATGTACACAGAAAATCTTTGTAGGCTTAGATGGACTGCAGTGGAAAATGACTCTCATCGTAGGGTTATTTAAGATTATTAGTGGGGATTCTTTTGGGTTGCATGTGATATTAGAATTCTTTGTCTCGTCGAAAGGAATGAAATAAAAAATTGTGCACAAAACTAAAGGTGGAAAAGAGGATGTAAAATCTCCACATTATTGGGAATGAGTTCTAGTTTCAAATTGTGTTAACACATCTGAGGGAAAGATAGTTATGAATATTCACCCATAAAATAGTAGAAATTTATTCTATTCCCACCCAATTTCCTTCCTATTAAACGAAGCTCCACTGTTGCTTTTCTCTGTGTAGGTTGTATTAAATTCTTGGAATCATATTATTTGATATTGGTAACGAAGCGTCGGCAGATTGGGTGCATATGTGGTCATGCAGTATACAGTATAGATGAAAGCCAAATAATATCTATCCCGCACGCTTCTGTTCAAACTGAAGCTGCTTTTTCCAAAACTGAATTGAGGTAATCCAAATTTTAAGTATTCTGATTAGAAATTCTAATTTTTTTTATTTCTAAAACAGTAAAAGTTAGAGATTGAAATTATATGTGGAACATTATGATATGACATATTTGAAAGTTAAAACAACCGTTTAGCCTAAAATTTACAGGCTTTGATGTGCTAGCAGATCCAACTGAGCATTACAAGTGTGCATCATCGGATTTCAGTAGAATTTGGACTTATTTTTAATAGCAAGAGTAAAATTGAAACAAGTGAGACAATGACTTCTGCTTTCTCTTATTTCCTAAACAACCAATGATTTCCTCACCCTCCACCACCTCAGTAGCATGGATAGGCACTCTTTATGGGTTCATTATATATAATCTTCTTCTCTCATGCATGGACATACTTAGGGAGGTGGCAAATTATTTGGCTTATCATTTACAGAGTGGATAAGCACCCAGAAAAGAGTGATAGCACAAGTCTTTGCTTCCGTTCTCATTTCTTACCCCCTATGAGGCTGTTACGATTCAAATTCTGCCTGCGATATATGTTCTGCATATCTCTTCTCCCTCAATCTCCTCATTGGTCACCATGTTAAGTTGAAATCTAGTTCTCTCTTGTTGAATTGTAACATTTGTAGGTACAAGAAGCTTCTATCCAGTGTAGACTTGACTAAAGATTTTTTCTATAGCTACACATACCCTATAATGCAAAGTCTGCAGAAGAATGTGACATCAATAGCTGAAGAAAGGATGCCATATGAGAATATTTTTGTGTGGAATGCCTTTTTAACTGAACCAATTCGATCAAGATGCAATAACACAATATGGACACTTGCTTTGGTCCATGGGAATTTTAAGCAGGTATTGACATCTCAGTTTGTATCAATGGTTTATGTCTTTCTTGCATATATACTGCTTACTATGATCTTTTTTTTAACCATTTGTTATATCTTATCCCTCTGTTTCAACAAGACGTTTAGTATTGTTTGGTCTGATGTTACACAATAATGCCTCTTTCTATTTCTACCGCTACTTTTCTTGGCCAATGTACTGAAACAAATTAGGACGTTTAATTTAAATGAAGGGAGTGTTTTAATATATTCTTTTATGTCAAAGCACTATGTAAATACTGCAATAACTTGTTGGCACAGTGATTACTCATAGGTTAGGCAGGACGAACTAACAAATGGTTACTTAAAAGAGAGACCAGTGCTAGTACTAGTGGCAGGATGAGCAACACATCTGCTGGTGTTGGGGGAGGGTTATGCACTGCAGATAGTTACATATATCTGTTAAAGTTACTTTATATAGTACACACTAGATCAATACAACTTTAACTTATTCTAAACCTCTTAATTTTTCACCTTCCCCATGGGCTTATCTCTCCACAAGAGCGTTGTACAGGAAACTAGAGTTACGAATTTCAACTTACATACTGTCAGCATGCACAATATATTAAATTGTAATGTCAATTTTTGAGACCTATCATAATTTATACATAATGTATCTGTCCGGAAGCATAAATTTGAAGTATTAATAAATGGAATCGGGCATAGCTGAGACTTCAATTGGACACTTTGTTGTATGATAAATGCAGACGAGGCTCTCAGTCTTTGGAAGAGACTTCAGTGTCACACTGGTTTCGAGACGCTCTCGACATTTTGCTGGGACACGGTATGGCATACTTTGAAGTATTTAAGTGTGTTTTAGTTGATCACAAGTCTTTATTCTGCACCTTTCTTTATTCAAAATCATGATAAATTTTGCAATGTTGTATTTGGAGGACTTCCAAGTGATTTAACGGACCTTTGATATATTTGCCAATTTAAATATTTTGTTTCTTGCAAAACGTGTGCATTGAGTCCTTGCACTAAGCTAAGTCACTTAAGTCATATGTTAATGTAGCTTATTGCAAATAATTTTGAAATAGAAGGCAATCTTCATTTCATGTTGTTGACTTGTACATGCCAATATATTTACATCTAGCACTAAGAATATATATTCTGAAATATATCTGAACTCTAGAATATTTTTTAGTGAAGTACTAGTATGTAGTTTATTGTATTCTACAACTATGGTCTTTGGTGAATCCAGTTATTTGAAAAGAGGAGTAAGTGATAGGGGAAGGGTTGCGAATGATGTTGAAACAGAACAAATTGTTCTTGATGAAGAAGCCGGTCGACGCAAAGGAAGAATGAGTTCTGTTGTACAGATGAGGGGTTCAATTCCCCTCTTTTGGTCACAAGAAGCCTCAAGATTTAGTCCCAAGCCTGATATCATATGTAAGAAACTTCTTCAAAATTATTTATACTTTTCATAAGTAGTTTTATGTCGTACTTTGGATTGAATTGGTGCCGATATACTTTGGCTTGAATTTGTGTCATTATACTTTGGATTTTCTTGTGAATAATTTTTTGTTATTTCTGTGCTTTAACTTCAGTACAAAGGTATGATCCTACGTATGAGGCAACAAAGATGCACTTCGAGGACGTGGCAGAGCGATATGGCAACCCAATAATAGTCCTTAACCTTATTAAGGTTTATTATATTATTTTAGATATCTTTTTATGATGCCTTGCTAGATGTAAACATCCCATTCAATATAATCCATAATTATCACAATGAGTTATTGATTTATTTCCTTCACTTGTACTTGTATGCATTTATGTTCTTTATATGTCTATGTAGTAGTTGTCCTCATTAAGCTCATAATAGAATATTAGGTAACAAAAAGGGTTTTCCAGTTTGGATTCGGGTTATTCTCGGTTAGAACAATTCTGGTGGAATATTTTGACTCGTTAATTTTTTTAGGTCAGATTCAGGTCTACTTATTTCTGCGACCTGAATCAGCTGACCTTACACGACCCTATTAAAATGTATTTATTCAAGCTATATAACAAAAATTTGGGCAAGTATGAGGGAACTATTTATAAAGCTATAATGCCTTTGCCGACCTCATGTTTAGTAGTTATAGATATACAGTGCAAATTAAGTGTTAATACTTGTATAGAGAAAGAACAAGCAATTCGGTGTGTAGGTACAATAAACTAACTGACTGTCTATAACTCTATATTTAATGTATAGTGGTCTTTAAATGTAACGCTTTTGGACTATTTCAAATGTGTTATTTCCTGATTCAGTGTGCTCGAGTTCAAATGCCCATGCCATGCTTTAAATGTGTGGTACATTTTCTGGTACTTTCTACTGATATACATAGTTGTTTTGTAGACTGTTGAGAAACGACCACGAGAGATGATGTTGAGGCGTGAGTTTACCACTGCTGTTGGATATCTAAATCAGATTCTTCCAGAAGAAAAGCAGCTGAAGTTTATCCACTGGGACTTTAACAAGTTTGCGAAGAGGTATTACTTTACATATGGTTATGTGCATATGCAGTAGAAGTTTCTTTCCTTTGCACTAACTACTATCTTTATCTGCCAATTTCAAGCAAATCTGCCAATGTATTGGCAGTATTAGGTGGTGTGGCAAGTGAAGCACTTGACATGACTGGGTTCTACTATAGTGGAAAGCCTTTGGCTGTCAAAAGAAAATCCAGCCAGATCAGTCGTAACATTATTACAAGGTACGACGTTTTTCCAAAGTGATTTGCGGGTTTATTAAGCTCTTATGTACAGCTCTGTATTCTGGGTTCTTGAACTGATGCAAGTGCTTCTTATGTGCTCATCAATTTAACATGAATATGTTCACTTTTGGTTGTGTTTGAATTTTAGGATTTGAAAAGAACCTAGATTAGTGTGAAAGGTGGGGACAAGGGAGTTGCCCTGATGTTTATATATTAATGCGGTATCTCATGCTTTTAGTTCTACGTAAGTTTAGAAAGATGCATAGGTCTTTTGCAGATTAAAGAAATAATACTTTCGAATGTAGACTACGGTAGGTATAAGATTTTTCAAACCATGAGAGAAATGAATCTGGAGAATGTGCAAACTGGATAAAGCAGGATATCCAGAAGCTGATTATATATATTAAGTTTTTCTTTCAACAAATGGGTAAGGCTGTACCAGAGGTGCTTCCAATCTTGATTCTAGTAGCAAACTGAAGTTGAAACTACTCAATTTGAGAGTTATCATGCACTAGGTTATTTAGAGTCTTGGACCATTGACTATGGATATGGGTGAACTGATCTGGCAATGAGCTTCTGACTGATACATGGGAGATTGTTGTATTATAGGTTATTGTTGGAGGAACGATGAGTGCATGTGGGTCTAACATGTAGTGGGGTGTATCCTTGGAAGATTTACTTTGAGAGAGGTGAATAATGTTGTTAGTCGCACCCAGTTTAAAACAAACAGTAGTTGATGCAAAACAGAAATTAAGAAGGAATAAAATGATATACCTCTGGAAAATAAAAAGTACTCCCAGAGGAATAATATACCTCTGTCTTACAGATGTTAACAACATTAGTACATTCCACCACATAACAATTCCTCTATCTTTCTAGGCAGTAAATGTACTGCCAGTACATACTGCTAATTCTTGAATATCAAGTATGTAGATAAATACATATTGACCTGAATAAGATTGTGTTTGGTTCATACCAAGTTGAAAGGATACTGATATATTTTTGAATCTGTTATAAACTTATTGCTGTCATTTTCATTTGTTAGGGATGCTTCTCTTAGAGATCTACGAGCTAATTCTGGGGACCTTAGAGATCTACGAGCTACTTCTGGGGACCTTAGAGATCTACGAGCTACTTCTGGGGACCTTAGAGATCTACGAGCTAATTCAGGGGATCTTTCAAGACTTGGGAGTAATATTGATACTCTAAATTCAGCTATAATGAGAAGCAGAGAGTCAGTAGGACCTCAACATTCTTCCAGTAACAACTATGGTAATGCAGCACCAAGGTTTCAGTGTGGAGTTCTGCGCACCAACTGTATCGATTGTTTGGATCGTACGAATGTTGCCCAATATGCTTATGGTCTAGCAGCTCTAGGCCACCAACTCCATGCAATGAGTTTGACGGATGAGCCTAAAGTGGACGCTGATAGTAGCATTGCCGCAGCTTTGATGGAAATGTACCAAAGTATGGGGGATGCTCTAGCCCAACAATATGCTGGTTCGGCAGCTCAGAATACTGTAGGTCTACCAGAAAATTTTGTGGCAATTCATTGTATTACTAGTTTAAATTGATAGCTAATTTTCTTGAATATCAATATCTTATCATACACAGTGATTCAAAATGCACAACAGACCTTCCTTTTTTTAGATAATTAGCAGATCATTATTCATATACCTTGGGAAGTAGCTTCTGGATTACCTTTTGCTCTACAGGTGTTTCCAGAGAGGCAGGGAAAGTGGAAAGCAACGACGCAATCTAGGGAATTGATAAAATCTATCAAGCGATATTACAGCAATACTTATACTGATGGCGAAAAACAAGATGCTATAAATTTGTACTGATCTTTGTTATTTCATATTGTAGTAACTTCATATATTTTCTGTATCTGCTGCATTTACATGTTTAGTGAATTTGAGTATGGTTTATTGGTTCTGTGTTAGATTTTTGGGCTACTTTAAACCACAAGAAGGCAAACCAACTATATGGGATCTGGACTCTGATTATTACCTTCATGTTACTGGCATTGAAGATAAGATCACCCCGGGGAAGAGGTAAAATGTTGTGATTATTTTGTTTCTTTTTCATTTCTACCTTCAAATACCTTGTTCAGGGAGTTTGAACTTTAATTGGATTGGAAGCCTATCAAGTTAGTTATATAAAAATATATGGTATCAGCTTTGCAAAATAGATGCTGAGGTTCCCTTCCTAGGTTACTTTTGAATGCAAGTATTAGATGCAATTCCTCGTTCATGGTTTAGTACTTGTTGCTGTAACTTTGCAAATGCAAATAGTATCATGTGCATTGCATACGATGTACAGACATACCCAATCCTATGAAGTTGAAAATACAAGCGTATGAATTTATCTATTACCTTAAATTATTATTCAGGTCTCGTTCAAATGCTAGGTCTGAATCTGTCCTTTCCCCCATTCCTGCTTGGAGAGAGGATTTCTCTCGGATGAAGTTAACATCATTCGACAAATTGTTACAACAAACATGTAGTTCTATAAAGAATGTGAGGCTTTGGACAGAACCAGCTCAAAGAAGTGGAAATTCTGGAATGGCACCTGATGCAGCGTAATTCTCCTCTTTATCTGCATTTGCAATCTATTCATTTAATATAGCTACAATGCTTTACTAATTCTCTGGAAAAAAATGAATTAATAAACCCGCACCGAATCAATTGTCAGTTTCTGTTTCTCATGTTTAAGGTGGCATTTACTTGATCATTATTATTCAGTTGTCTAAGTTTCTTTTTCTTGCATATTAAATCAAGCTATTGGAATTTTGTATAGTGCAGTGTTACATTTTCTTGATTTTGATGATAATATTTGAGACAAGGGACCTGTATTATGTTCGTTGTCCTTTTATAGAATTATGTAGTTTTACTTTCAACTTGGTTGGGAGTACTTGGAAATTGGAATAATAAATCATTAGTTCGGATGCCTCTAAGAGCTCTTTATTGACAAATTTGGAAGTAAAGAAGTGTAGTTTAATTGTGAAGTTGGTGTTGGTTGAAGTGAATCTTGGTGACCTGGTCTCAAAATAGTGATGTGTGTTTGACTATAGTAATTATATGGGAAGCTTCGATGAACCACATGAACGTATTATCAGTGTGAACACCTGATAGCTCATTACTCGGAACTTCTAAATAACAGAGCAAACGGCTTATGTTTGAGAACTCTGAGGTCATTTTAAGTTCCAAGGAGGGGAAACGCTAGGTATTTTAGGTAGATGTATGTGTAGCTAGGTGTTGAAAGAAAAAGGCCTAATAAAGACTATGTGATGGTTTGACACTTTGACCATTTCAGCGTATTAGTCGGAAACTAAGTTCATCCTGTAGTATGCATATTATGGCTTACAAGCCCAAAAGTAAGCACTTATTTGTCATTTCGGAAAAGGTAGTTCTAAAAGCTAGCTTATAAGCAGGCTCACAAGCTTATAAGTTGCTAAAAACAATATTGATAGTTGTCAAATGGATGAGAGAAAAAGAGGAGATGAGTACTTCAATCTTCTTTGCTCATTACCTTTAAATGTTCATGTCTTTATCTGGTTCTCAAATTTTATTTTTGCATCTTCCCCATGCAGAGGATTTCTACAATTTTACCCTAATTTTTTCTTTTTTGTCCACTACTAGATAGATTGGATGGTTGACTATCACTCGTTTATTCAGTTTCCTTTATATAAGCTAGCTGGTTTCTTCTTTAGCTTTTCTACCTCTCAGCCATATTGTATTTTGGTAAATCCATAGAGATCAAAATTCATTGTTGCAATATTTAGCTGACTTTTCTTTTGAAGAACCAATTACGTTGCTTATAATGGTTAAATGCTAAAGATATCGGAAATTGAACAAATTTTACATTAGAAAACTTTTCCTAAGTTAAAAACACAATTTAATGAATGTTAAGAGTAAACACTTCTGGTGATGTTTAAACAGGATAGATCAAATACTAATTTGCAATCCAAATCTACATATTGTAGGTATAAGCACATCTAGCAGAAGGCTTGCATGAACTGATATAGTAATGTTTTCTGCAGGTTATATTTTCTTTGGGTATATTTAATTTATCCATGTTGTTATGTCAGTTGATCAATTTTCAGGTTGATCCAACTACCCGAGGATAAGATTTTACTGTTGAATTGATAATTGTTTCCTTCCCATACCAATTAAAGATATAAAATTGGTCTTTTCATCAGAAAAAAATTCATGTACCTCTTTAATTGATCTTGCATGTGTTTAATTGGGTTTTGCAGTGCATTGTTTTCTAAAAATGTCTCTGACTTTATAATCTAAATAGCACTCTGGGAAATCTTTCTATATACCTTGCAGAGAAATTCAGCTTAAAACCCCAAATTGGGTTTTTGGTCAAAGAAAGTTGGAAGAAAGTACCTCAACGGGCAAAGTGGTGTCCGGTGAATGTGCTGACGAGGGGTCTCAGAATGAAAGCAGAGTTGATTACCTACTTGACATGGATTGGCTTTCTTATATTGGTAACAGTAATGAAGAAGAGGTGTTCCAAAGGTAAGTTACCTTGATTGTGAGATTTTAGTTTCTTTTCTTTACTTCCTGAGATTTTAAAAAGAACACCAAGTAACTAAAAGATAAAACAACACATTTTCTGTTGTTGGGGCTGTTTTTACTGATGCACGGTAATGTTTATTGCGTCTTATTGCTTAGCTCTAAGATGTTTCCTTTCTTCTTCATAAGCCTCCTGCCTTTAAAGTTATTTATGTGAATTATTTAGTAGGTACTAGAGCGGGGAGGTACCCTTCATAAAGTGCTATATATTTGTCAGTCCCATAACATGCGTGAACCTCCATTATTTTTTTAAATCTTAATTTTTTTATCCCTAATTTTTAAGTTTTCTTTTTCTCTATAATCCGTGTACAACTTTTCTTGCGGATACCACCGGTTGACCCGTACCTGCTTATGATAATTGTCTGAACCAAGGCTGTAGGGAGTACTGATGATTAAATTATTGATACACCATGATGCAAAAAAATGATGATATTAGTTAAAATTGATGATATGCGGGTATTGTTGGAAGCTTGAACATAGCGTTCTTTTTCCTGACGAATTCACCCAGTAATTTGACTAAGATAGGTATAAAAAATAATTTATGCTAATGCCCTTTTTAACCAATGTCATCTGGTATTACTTACGTGAAGGAAAGTTTAAACTTTCTATTAGATAACATGGCTTAGACCAAGTTCGACAGTTTTTGTTCACCCAAGGTGCTCTTAGTGAAACTAGTTAAAAATTAAGCTGAAGGGAATCCGATTCCTTCCATAGTACTGGATTAATTAATTATGCCATACAAAGTTCTAAGACACCGCATTCAATTTGTATTTTATACTGATAAAAAGATACTTGTAAGTTCATATGAAGTTTACAATGTTTTTAGCTCCATTGATTTAAACGAAACAAACTTTTATAACATTTTTTAACTGAAAATTGCAAGAACTGTATATTGTCTTGCGAAGGTCAGAAGTGTTTATTTGGTTTGTGATAGGAGGCGCTTATAGAATTTGATTCTTGAATTCATGGAAACCTAGCTGTACAAATTTACATTCTTTATGTTGTCATGAGCTTCCGGTCTTATGCTAAACAGAAGAAATAAGTGAGCTATATCAGAATTGTTTGTGAATGCGCAAAGACATATACGTGGAAATATTGTACTAATGGACTAGTACTTATATTGGCACTTGTCCATTGATGCAGATATCTTGCGATGACTTCGGTAAATGACTTTGGTACTTTACTTGGGGATCAAGATGAAAACAGTGAGATTTACAAGCATTATGCTGAACTTTGTCAGGTAATACGAGAATGTCTATTTGTGTTTCACAATAAATTTGTTTATAATAATTTAAAAAGAATGATGTATTAAAAATGTTGTATAAAAGGCATGCTAGATAGGGATGGCAATGGGTCGGTTTGGTTCGGGTTTGACAAAAATCAATACCGTACCAAATATTTTTTTATCAAAATCAAAACCTAACCGAACCGAATAAAATCTAAAAATATAAACCAAACCAGAACCGACGGTTTTCGGTTCGGTTCTGGTTTGAACCGAAAACCGAAAGTTATGTAGAAAATATCAAAATAAATATTTAAAAAAGAAATTCATTAACAAGTTTTTTTCGAAAATTAAAATATCCCCAAATTGTTGTAAACATAATAAAATACATATGATCAAATTTTGCAATTATATCAATTGCTTTAGTAATACTCACTTACTTATTAGTCACACTTCATTATTTTAACACTCAGTTACTTATTAGTCATACTTAATTATTTTAGTCGGCTATCTCTTCGATTTTACGTGTGTTTCATTTCAAGTCACTAGATCTCTTTTATCAAGTATGCAACCAAACTCTTCATTCAAACTATTTTATATTTAATTACTCAATTAAATTAAATTACCATGTGATCATTTCTCAATTATATAAATGTATTATGTAAATATATAATGACAGTATATTAAATTTAATATATTGGGTTTGGTCGGTTTCGGTTTAGTCTCGGTTCGAATCGGGTTTCGGGATTCGGTTCGGGTTTTGGTTCGGTTGGCCTAAAAACCAAACCCAAACCAAATTCAATCGGTTCTTAAAAATAAACCAAACCGGTAACCAAACTGTAAAAACCGGGTTTGGTAAGAACCGTTCGCATCGGTTCGGTCGGATATCCGTCGATTCGGTAAATTTTGCCATCCCTAATGCTAGATGCACATTTCAGATTAGCTTCTTTGCATATATGATATAACTCTGGATAGACATTGTCCCATGGTATAATAACATACAACCTCGATAAATTAACTAGTTATGTGGCGGGAAACCGAATTGCCTTGGAGAAAGTTATGCAGTATATGCTGTGACCAGGGGCGTAGCCAGCATATGGCTAGTGGGGTCAATTGACCCCACTCAACTTAAAATCATGTATAAATTTTTATTATATAAGACATATTTTAATCAAAATATGTACGTAATATTAATATTTTGACCCCACTGAAATAAAATTTATACACTAAAATTTTAAATTATCGAAAATTTTCAAATTTTGACCCCCCTAACTTCATTTTCTGGCTACGACCCTGGCTGTGACTTTACTCAACGTTCATACTTGGTGCAATTGGCAACACATTTGTTCATGAATTCATAATGGACTTTTATTTCCTTGAGAATTCTTTACGATAACTTTTTATTGAACTAAATTGTTTGAACAACCAGGGTCCTATAATGGAACCATTCCAGGACGATTCTCAGAAAGAGAAGCTCTATGCCGATTTTCTTCAAACAGGCACATTTGATGGCTTGGATGATACAAGTGTTGAAAAAGAAATGGAAGAAGCCCTTGATGAGTTCACAAAAATTGGTTCAGATCTTGGGATCATTCCTAGCTCGTGTAAAGCTTCATATGGGGACCCATGCCAACTGACAAGATGGATAATTGGAGAGGACAAGATATAGAAGGTTCGAGGACCATTCTCTTCAGGCTTCGATCGTAAATTCGTAATGTCACTTTGTGAATACCATGATAGCGTATATTGTTCAATTATTAGATTGGTAAATTGTATAATTGAACAAGGGTCGAAAATATATGGAAGTACATAATCCCTATACTGGCTGAATACTTGGGGAGTGTTCAAGTGTCTGAAACTCATCTGTTTGAATACTCTGTGTTCCAAGTGTCAGACTACTCTGTTTAAATACTTTCCGACTCTTCAAGTGTAAAACTCCCCTGTTTTGTATAAGTAGATGTCCATGTAACAGATGTTTTAGTGAAACTATTTATGTTGTTATTTCTGCTGTGCTACTATATTATATTCCAGGTAAACTGAATGTTGTCATGACACCATCATAATACATATTCTTATATATTTTCTCATCATTTCGTTAAAATAAAATATAACCAAAAAAACGGAATGTGATACATCAAATATAAGTAGATTTTACGTAAATTTAAATGCTCTCAAGTCAGTTCAAGGGTAAAAAGATATATTTTCAGTACTTTAAATAAAAAATGTACAGTTTTGAACTATATGGGCTGATGGTTATACTGGTGCAGACCTTAAAGTTTAAAAAGTCATTAAGCGAGTTATATTGGTGCAAATTTTAAGGTTTAAAAGGTTATTAGGTGAATGATTTATGAAGTCATATTGCCTGCATAGTCACATGTTTAAGACTCTAAGACTCTAGCAAGATTACCATTCAATTTAATTAAATTTGTGGAGGACGATTTCTGAAGTCATATAATAATATAGCCCGTCTTTATCGAAAAGTGGAAGACTTAAAAAAAGCATTCAATCCACTAATTTTTGTAGAAAAAAGAAAAGAAGTCAACAAACGAAAATGCTGACTTTCTAAATAAAAATCTTTAGCCAATTCACACATAGTGATAGTTGCAGAGAAATGAAGTGATATCCCTTCTCTGTATAAACTCTGAACCTTAAACTTACTAACAAACACAAGGAATCATGGCTTCAAGGGGGATTATTTTTCTTGTTCTCCTAGTGTCTGGTAAACTTCTTCTACTGCCCTTTGTTCCGAATACGAAACATATTAAACTTTTAGTAATTTGTTTTTGTCTGTGTTTAGGCATTCTTCTGTTAGAAGCTGGTGCAGTGGCAAAAGCTTGTCCCTTGTACTGCTTGGAGGTGGAGTACATGACTTGTCCGTCGTCAGGGGAGAAGAAGCTTGATCCAAAGTGCAACTGCTGCTTAGCACCGAAAGGTTGTACTCTTCACCTTTCTAGTGGAACTTCAATGTTCTGTGGCAAGACTTGATAACTAATCATATGTATTGTGTGTGTGTGTGTTTTGTATGAATGAACTCGAAAGACGTCTTGAATGATCAAATTAATATATAGTATGCTTGTTTACTGGTACCAAGCGTTTCATTTTGGTTGTATAATCAACTGCTTACTGCAAACTACTGTAGTTGTGTAGTCTACAGAGGAGTTGAACTATTTGCAAAATATATTATGAGAATCAGTAAGGAACTTGAACCATTGCGCCTAGCACGACCTTCTGAACCTATTAAGGATTTTCGACATGTAGATAACTAAAAAGTATATATATATAAGAAAAATATATCATGAGAATTCACAGAAGGTTGATGATCATCTCAACATGCTCTATGGTATCTTAAAGAAGAAATTACAATTATCTTTCGCCTCTTTGTTCTGGTGTCAATCCTCCTTTTCCGCAACTGGGGCAGCCCTTCATTCCAAATCCTTGGCAATCATAGCACCTATGTCATATATGTAAGAACACACCAACATCAACTTCAAAGATTCAAAGGTAATGGCTCAATGCCTCAGTTGACACATCTTTCATATCGTATGACAAATAATCGTGATAATGATGTTAAAGGAATTGCAGAAAAAGAACTCACTTCCAACGCTCAAAGATGTTCCCATTCTTCTTATTTCTTCCTGTCCCCTGTGCACATACAAAGCCTATGTCAATACTGCAAAAGATGAATAAACATGAAATGCAAGAAGTACCTTGCATCCAGGGCACTCTATTCCTCCTTTTCCTTTACAAGTTGAACACCCTTTACCTATCTGCACAAAGGTTAGATATCTTTTAAGCTAGAATTACTCTCTTCCGAAAGTTCTGCAATCAAATTTATGCATCATGAGTCCAGATTCCGCTTATACTTGATATTACAAATTAAAAAGTAACATTATATGATTCTCAAGTTCGATATTATCAGTTAATTAATCAATTCTTACGCAAAAATTTCATCTGTTACGGACCTTACGATATATGAATCACTAGTAGCAAACCAAACCTAAACATATCCATTATGTCCCGCTTGAAAATAAGAGGTCACGTCCTCTTGGGAGGATCACATGTAAACAATCAACATATAAAACTTGCACACAGAAAAGCATATAGTAGTTACTTCCACCATTTTTTTCGAAAATCGAATGTAACAACTTACTGAAGCAAATCCGCTGGATTTTGCTGCAGAAACTGCAACTGATCTCTTCCTACCTTCTCCATGTTCACGAACCTCACTTGTACTAGTAGTAAAATTTAACAAGTGATGATTAGAGTTATGATCTGGTGGTGCAGGAAATGATACCATTGAGCTCCAACACACAGAAAAGTTTGCCATTTCACCTTTTAGTCGAGACTCGTTCACATTTTTGTTCTCAGTTTAATATATGCTTTTTAAATATCAAACAAACTGGATAAATTGAAGTTATTCTACATGTTCTGGATAATGAGCTTATAATTCACACCACACAAATATATCACTACATGGTCCACGTACCAAAGTCTATATTTCAAGGGATCTGTTCCCCAGCCGTTGGATGGGAACCACTGCCGCAATGTTTCATTGCGACAGTACGGCAGTACCCTCCTACCGGAATGTTTCATTACGGCAGCCGCAATATTTCATTGCGACAGCGGTATCCTATTGAACGTTGGCCGGGGAACAATTTCCATATTTCAATGTGCATGTCTTCAAAAAATGCCCCTTAATCTCACAATTAGAAGGTAAATGGCCCAAATTATTACGGCCCAGACAAAGACTTTTCCTATAATCCTATCACTTATAAACCTTAATAAAACATTGCTTTCTTTTTTTAACAAAAATGTTGCAGAGCTTATCTGGTAGGACTTCCGCTTGCCGAAACGCATTCTTCAAAAGCGTTTTGATAAAAAAATTATTATTATTTAATTTTTTTAAATTATAAAATTAATATAAACGTAAATCAAAAATGAAATATGCATTTTTATATAGGGCCCGTTTGGCTTATCTTAAAACAAGTAATTTATGACTTAAAGTTGAAAAGTGTTATATAAGTGAAAAGTAAATTATTTCGTATAAGTTATTTCAGTGTTTGGATAATTTTACTTATAAGTTGTTGATGTATTTTGGTAGATAATAATATATTTTTTAAAAATTACTTTTAGTACCTGGATATAAAATTAAAAAACAAAAATCAAAATACAAATTACTGAAAATAAGAAATTACAAAATTTAGATAACGCGACCAATAAGCAATCTTATCAACATTTTATAGAAATTTTAATATATGGTTAATTTTTCTTTTGCTTGGAACATTAATCTGAAGAAAGATTCGACATAAAACTATAAAATTGTAACAAATAGAAGATTTGAAAATGGAAAGAAATGATACAAAAA
>PHNY01149658.1:815-11590 GCA_003724115.2 Anethum foeniculum
TCAGTTACAAATTTTAATTTTACAATTTATTGTAGCACCCGCAACATGTCACCTTCAACTTGCTTTCAGCATTACAATTTCGGGAAGCTTTTTTAGAAGTCTCAAAATAATACAAATGTAACTGATTTATTAAAAAAAAAATTCACAAAATATATTTCCCGTACTTTGGAGTAAAAAAAAATTAAATATAAATGTTAATTTGAATTTTTATGCTAGCACCCGCAACATGTGACCTCGGAATGGTTTTTGGTGTAAATGATGTCGACTAAGGGGAAAAAGATAAAAAAAAAATAAAATTATTGCACAGGGGCGCAAGTTGATGTGGCTCCCTGTGCCACATCAACCTGCGTGCTGTACCATTTCTGAAATATTCTCAGTTACTATACTAGAATTGAGAATTGGTGAGTTAAGTGTACCAAAAAAGAGAAGGAGCCCAAATACAAGTGTAGATGTATATTTTATTTCAAAATAGCCACCACCAGAACCGCATCTACAAATCACAACTCAAAATAGTGAAACAAAACCAACCAAATCATTGATCCCCGACAATACCTTGGTGATAACATAAGTCAAACAATGAAATCAGAACCGCAACCGAATGAAAACTGACAATTAAAATGATAACAGAACCAACTAAAATAGCAAATTAAAATTATTTCATTTGACTTCGATCACGGTGCGTACTCTTGATTATTTAAAGCTCCACACGTTTGTCTCGCAATTGTTTCAACTCTAAAATCAAGTTTGTCAAATTTTGATGCGAGGATCCGCCTGTTTTGACAGCTGAAATGGCCTTCTCTCCTAACTCTTTAGTTTTCTTTCTGATTTCTTCGACGACATCACCACCGTCCATCAACATTTTCACAGCTTTTTCAATCTTATCTCTTTTTATTATTTTTCTGTCCAAGTCGCTAAAAAATCTCCAATCCTCTACGCCAACTTCCACGCCGATGCCAAGCACTTGAGTTACCAACATTTCATTAGAAAATTGGTCTGCTATTAAAGGCCACGTCACCAATGGGACCCCCTCAACAACAGCTTCCAGAACAGAGTTACTCCCGCAGTGTGTCAAAAACCCTCCGGTTGATGGATGTTGTAATATTAACAGCTGTGGGGCCCATCCTTTTAGAATCAAACCCTTGCCATCTTTATTGAACTCCTTAGGTTGCCACGTGGAGTCATCATCTTCGTTGGCTTTGCCTCGAACGACCCAGATGAAATCACAGTTGGAAGACTCGAGGGCACATGCTATCTCCATGAGCTGCTCGTCAGGTAATTCGCAAACGGACCCAAAAGAGATGTATAGAACCGAGTTAGGGTTTTTCGAGTCTAGCCAACTCAGTACTTGCTCCTTGCTCACAACCGAGTTATGGCTTCTATCAACTTTGGCATCTACATTTTCATGTATCAAAGACGCAGGACCAACGTGAAATACTTTGCAACTCAGCTTATTAGCATAATACTCCGAGTATTCCGATTCCAACTCGGACATTGAGTTGATGAGCACACCATAACTTTTCAACTCAGCTTCTCGTTGAAGTTTTAGCAACATAGCATAAGTATTCGCAGGAAGTTTCGAACGGGTTAGGGTGATCGGGTGAGGCAAATCCGTAACAACAAACGGTTCATAATCGGATTTCACAGTGAGGTGAGGAGAATTAGGGTTAAGTAAAGCCTCTTGCAAGGCCTTACGAAACATAAAACAAGGATCAAAAACAATCCTAGGGATGTTTAGACTTTTCGCGAAGTCGGAAGTCCATGGGAAGAATTTGTCAGCAATGATACAATCAGGGCGGCGCGTGCGCATGAAATCTTGCATGGTTGACTGCATGAGACCTAAGCCGTGGTAGTATTTAGTTGCGGTTTCCATGTCTTTTGCATGTTCAAGAACGAATCCATCAGGGAGTCCTACTTCTTTATATGGGAACGGGATGGCGTGGACTGAGATGGAATGACCTGATGATTTGCAGTGTTTGATGGTGTTTTCGACAACGGGGGCTTTTTCGGTGGTGGTGATGATGATCACTTGCTCCTGCCTGGACGCGAAAAGGCAGGCTATTTCGGAGAGTGGAACTAAATGGCCAGGAGTAATATATGGGATCACCATTATCTCCAAAGGCTTTGATGATTCCTGTGATGTAACTGCCATTTTTTACAAGCTTGCTAGATGAATGAATAGGTTCGTCTGATCAGTAACAATTTATACTAGTATACTTGAGTAGTAGGAGTAATAATATACATACAAATCATGTACTAATTAATTCCCTGAAAAGAATTGAATGATCCCAGAGGAGAGATATAAATTAGTAGCAATACTATAATCTATCCATCTAACTTTCGCACTTTCCATTCCAGCGAAGCACATGGGGTGTCCAAGGCCTACTATAATCATCGTTACTTTCAACGATCCTTTATGTGCTCACTTTCGTCCCAAGCGAATCGTTTTGTTTGATTTTTGGACCGTAAAATTGACTAGATACATATATTATATAATTAAAAAAATTGTAAATTATATTATTAAAAAATATCAAATTAATATTCAATCGATTGAATGTTTATTTTAGCATGTATATTAAAAAATTTTGATTATACAATTAAAAATATAATTACTAAATGAAACTGTTCTCTTTTGCTGTTTCAAGGTTTTACCAAACAATAGCCTATTCGGGAGGATACATCTCAATGGCCGGCCTGGAATAATATATTGGATCACCATTATCTCTAGAGGCCCTGTTAGTTCTATATAGAGAATTCAGCTCAGCAGTAAGCCTCCAGCTCAGCAGTGACACATCAACAAAGTTAGTTACAAAAGTTGTTACAGTCAACTCTTACTATAAGAAGACTATTTTTTAGATCTAAGAATAGAGTTATTTATTTCAGTGCTTTCTTCTTTGTTCATCTCTGTATGTCTTGGTTAATCTGTAATGTAGAGTGTGGATCTTAAACTTGTAAACCTCTTGTTAATTCTTCTGCAATATAGACTCAATTACATCATTTCTATCATGGTATCAGAGCTTTATGCTCAAGATTTGTGAACTGTTTTGAGATGTTTTCATCAGAAAAAGCTTTAGATTAGTGTTCTTGATCGGAATTGGTGATTGTTGAAGTAAGATACATACAATCAAATGTGTATATCATCAGCTTCTCTGTAAATCATGGCAACAACTGCATCTACAACTGCATCTTATTCATCTACAACTGTGGGATCAACATCAACGTTCTCAACTGTAAGCGTCGATGTGAATCATCCGTACTATCTTCATCCATCAAATAGTACGGGAATGCAGCTTAATTCTGTTATTCTAAGCGAAGTTAACTACAATCAATGGCGACGATCGATGGAGATTGCGCTTTCGTCAAAATTGAAGCTTGGCTTTGTGGACGGAACGTATATCAAACCTATCTCTTCATCTTCGTTGCTGATGTACTGGATTAGGTGCAATAATATGGTAACCTCCTGCATACTTAACTCTTTATCAGTTGATATTCGCAATAGCGTTGTGTATATGAAATCAGCTACGGATATTTGGAAAGATCTTGAGGCTAGGTATACACAAAGTAATGTGCCTAAACCTTTTCATCTTAGATCTGAGATATCGCATCTCACACAAGGAAATTTATCAATTGCTGGATATTTTGCCAAATTTAGAGTTGTTAATGATGAATTAGAATGTATGCTTGCTAAGCCTAGGTGTAGCTGTAACATGTGCACCTGTGGTGTTAATACAAAACTTGATGCGTATGAACAAGATGTTAAGATGTCACAGTTTTTGATGGGATTAAATGAACAATTTACTGGAATTCGAGGTCAGATACTAATGATGAAGCCTTTACCTACATTGAGTCAGTGTTATTCTTTGTTATTGCAAGAAGAAAATCAACGATCACTTGCTGCTACGTCTTCTATTTCATCTGATTCTATTGCTATGTTAGTAAAAAATGTTGGCACTAGATATCAAGCTAATAAGCCTATGAGAAAGTCTTCTCAAGATTCCAGGGATCAAATTGTTTGTGAGTTTTGCAACATGACAGGTCATACAAAAGAAAAGTGTTACTGTATTCATGGGTATCCTTCATGGCATAAGTTTTTTGGGAAGCCAAAACCCAAACCTAGGTTTGCATCTGTGACTGGTAATACAAAACAAAGTTTTACAGCTCTTGTTACTAGCTCTGAGGTCTCTTCTACTCCTAATTTGTCTACTGAATCAACTGAAAGTTCTACTGGAGGACATATGGTCTCGGATTCTTTATCATTGTCAGATGGTCAATGCAAACAACTCATTATGATGCGTAAAAAATCCATGTCATCTGTGTCTTCTAGTCCTGAATTACCTACCAGTTGGTATCCATCTCTGCATAATTCTGAGTTTGCAGGAACTATCATACATACTGTTAATACAGTAGATGCAGATACACATTATCCTTCAACCCAATGGATTGTAGATACTGGAGCAACAGACCATATTACTCCATATCTACATCTGTTCCATGATATGAAACCATTTCAGTCTAGCTTACATTTACCTAATGGTGAGTCTGCTATTGTAAGTCTGATTGGTGCAGTTTAACTGAGTTCAGATATCACTCTGACTGATGTTTTATATGTTCCTACCTTAACTTACAATTTGTTGTCCATCTCTAAACTGTTGAGAGACACTAAGTGCACTGCTACTTTTACATCTGAATGTTGCACTGTTCAAGCTCCAACCTGGCAGAGAGCTTTAGAGATTGGCAAGGAGCACAATGGACTATATTTACTTAGTCAAAATCTTTTATGTCAACATCAGGCTCAAGTGTATTCCACAACTCAAAGCATAACTCAGAGTGATCGTAGCCTGAAGAATACAATTCTTTGGCATAATAGGCTGGGTCATGTGCCATATCAAGTTCTTAAGTTTTTACCTATGTCTGGACTTCACAAAGAGCTTCCCCCATGTGATAGTTGTAAGATGGCTAAGCAGACTAGGAAACAGTTTTCTCATAGTCATACTACTTCTGCAAATGTGTTTGACTTGGTTCATGTCGATCTCTGGAGCCCTTATAGGCATAAGACTCACAACAACTGCAACATGTTCTTAACAATTGTAGATGACAAGTCGAAATTTACTTGGGTCTATTTGCTATCTGATAAGTCTCCGGTACCTTCAATTCTTGAAACCTTCATGTCTTATGTTGAACATCAGTTTGCTGCTGGTATTAAAGTAATTCGTTCAGATAATGGTTCTGAATTTATGAATAAGGAGTTATCAGCTTGGTTTCTTGAAAAAGGTGTTGTACATCAAACGTCATGTGTATACACCCCTCAACAGAATGGCCTAGTTGAACGTAAGCATCAAACACTACTTAATGTAGCTCGAGCATTACGTTTTCATTCTTCTATTCCTATAGGTTTTTGGGGTGATTGCATTCTCTCAGCAACTCACATGTTGAATAGAACACCTTCATTACAGCTGGATGGCATTACTCCATATGAGGTTTTATTCCATTCTCCATCTGTGTTTAGTGATTTAAAGGTGTTTGGCTGTCTTTGCTTCGCTACAGTTGTTCCTCATCCCACAGATAAGTTTGCTCCAAGGGCTATTAAAGGCGTGTTTGTTGGTTATCCTTTTGCTAAAAAGGGCTATCGAGTGCTTGACTTGCACACTAGACAGGTGTTTGTCTCACGTGATGTTTGCTTTTATGAGACTACATTTCCATTTAAGCACATTGAGACTCCATCTCTAGCTCAATTGTTTCCTAATCTTTCAACATTTATTGACTGTGATCCACTGTATAGTGACTCACATACTATTGTTCTTCCTGATGCTCATGAGCAGTCCCCAGCTGTGGTTACTGAGAATGACACTATTACTGTCTCTGTTGAGAATAGTGCTATCTCTGATGCGGTTCTACCATCTATTTCAGATGACCCTCAGGCATCTACTGGTATTGTCAGACCTCACAGAGCTCGACAGTTACCAGCAAAGTTTTCTGACTTTACTGGTTTGCCTTCACATCTGATTAACACTATATAAGTAAAATCACCTTCTCAGGTGAGTACTAGTAATGACAGTTGTGTCTCTTTGCCTGAGTTCCTTCATTTATGTCATACAGATAACTTGTCTACTCATCTTGTGGCTACAAGAAGTAAAATTTCTGAACCAACCTCCTATAAGTAGGCTGTTAAACTTTCTCCTTGGTGTGAAGCAATGAGTGTTGAATTAACAGCTCTTTAGGCTAATAATACATGGGAATTACAACCTTTACCACCTGGAAAGTAGCTTTTAGGGTGCAAATGGCTGTTCAAAGTTAAATACTTAGCCAATGGAGATGTGGATAGGTATAAGGCTTGCTTGGTTGCAAAGGGTTTCACACAAATGGAAGGTTTAGGCTACTTTGAAACATTCGCTCCGGTGGCAAAGATGTCAACTTTACGTATTATATTAACCTTGGCAGCTAAACATAATTGGTTTTTGAAACAACTTGATGTTACTAATGCTTTTCTACATGGTGTTCTTGATGAGGAGGTGTACATGGCATTACCACCTGGCTACATTCCTCCTTCTGATATACAAGAAAAATTTCCAGGGCATCGGTTAGTTTGCAGGCTTATCAAGTCTCTCTATGGCCTCAAGCAGGCTCCCCGTCAATGGTTTATTGCATTATCTAATGCTTTGTTGCGTTTTGGATTTGTTCAGCTTAAAAGTGATTCAAGTCTTTTTCGTTTGCAAAGTGATTCATCAGTGGCTTACTTATTCATCTATGTAGATGACATGCTGTTAACATGCAATTCCTCTGAATTGTTGGATGTTGTAGTTCATTTTTTGAGCACTCAATTTAAAATTAAAGATCTAGGTGATCTTACATATATCTTGGGCCTTGAGATTATTCGTTCTATTAGCGGGATTTATGTGCATCAGCGAAAGTACACCATGGATATTTTAAAAGATGCTGGGCTTGTTGATTGTAAGTCTTCCTGCATACCCATGGAACAACATCACATATTGCTCAGTGATGATTCCACTCTATTTCTTTAAGATGTTACAGCATACAGACGTATTGTTAGACGTCTTATATATCTGACTATCACACGCCCAGATTTGGTCTATCCTGTTCATGTACTAGCTCAGTTTATAAATGCTCCCGGAGAGGCTCATTGGATTGGTGTGCTCAAGGTGGTGAAATATCTCAAGGGTACATGTGGTCAAGGATTGCTGCTGTCTACTAAGGCTGATCTTACTTTGTCATCCTACTGTGATGCAGATTGGGCAAGTTGTCCTAATTCTGGATTATCTCTAACTGGGTATTGCGTTTTACTTGGTGATTCTTTGATTACATGGAAGTGCAAGAAGCATCATATTGTATCCCGTTCATCTGTAGAAGCCGAGTATCATTTTCTTGCTGACACTTGCTGTGAGCTTAAATGGCTCATCTCATTGCTTACAGAAATGAATATTCTCAATCTAACTCCTATCACTTTATATTGTGATAATAAATCAGCCATGTACATTGTTTCAAACCCAGTGTTTCATGAACGTACCAAGCACATCGAAATTGATTGTCACTTGGTACGTCAAAAGTTGCAGCAAGGACTACTGATCACTGAGCACATAGCTTCAATTGAGCAACCTGCAGATATCTTTACCAAGGCTTTGGCTTCTTCTCAGCTCACATATTTGCTTTCCAAGTTAGGCATCTACAATCTATTTTCGATACCTAACTTGACGGGAGATGTTAGTTCTATATAGAGAATTCAGCTCAGCAGTAAGCCTCCAGCTCAGCAGTGACACATCAGCAAAGTTAGTTACAAAAGTTGTTACAGTCAACTCTTATTATAAGAAGACTATTCTTTAGATCTAAGAACAGAGTTATTCATTTCACTGCTTTCTTCTTTGTTCATCTCTGTATGTCTTGGTTAATATGTAATGTAGAGTGTGGATCTTAAGCTTGTAAACAAACTTTCTTGTTAATTCTTCTGCAATATAGACTCAATTACATCATTTCTATCAGGCCCTGATGTACAAAATAGATGATGGCAACTAGATGTACACTTCCCCAGAAAAGATGATAAAAAGTGGAAGTTCGTAAATTTTCCGAGAAGGATCTTAATTACTACTAATATTTTTATAAATGTAGTATCTAACCAGCCAACTTCGCCAGTTTCCATATTTAGGACAATACATTAAGGCAGCACATGTGTTTTTCTAACCCTAGGAAGCTGATCCAATTTCCAATCCTACTCTCGTTCCAACTAAACGATTGTTTAGTTTGTTTAGTTCAAGGATGGGTACGAGGCTATGATAAGAAATAGAATCATATTAAAATAATATAGGAATTGAGATATAATTTTTGATATTTGAATGCTGAAATAAATATATCTTATTTAAATATTTTCAAATTATAGTTTTAATTACTTCAAAATATTATATTAAATTTTTATATTTAACCGTCTAAATAGAAAACAAATTTTAAAAATAAAGTTAATTCTACCTACCTTTCATAACCACCTCCTCTTGGATACAAAATTTTATATCAACCAAAAAACAACGGCTAAAATGAACGAAATTTTTTTAAGCAAAATTGATAATTTCATTAAATAGATAAACAATCATACATGATGGTCTCCAACAAATCAGAAGGAGGAGACGTAAAAACATTGTAGCAATTTAACGAACAAAACGAGCCATTTGATGGGCTACTTTCCTCGCTTACTTTTCAATAAATCTAACTAACACATTTTACGAGATCTATGTATAGTTTTGCATCCATGTAAAACGGTTTCGACCTCAAGTAAAATATCCACCTGTTTGTTCAATGCATTGGTAGTTAACATAGAATCTGTTTCGATGATAGCTAGTTGACGAAGGTAAGGATCATGACAGAGCCTCGAATACCACACACATTTCTGTCTTAAACACTGAACGTGTACCTTCCACACATATTGTACGGCCACTAATTAAACTTCCATTGTCATCTCGGAGAACCAGGCCAAGAGAAAAGGACGGTGATTCAATAAAAACTGAGGTATTTACGTTCAAATATAAAGTACCTATATGAGGAGCTTCCAACTTAAGACTTGTTTTAGGTGCATTAGATGACAGAACTCTGTTCCTGTTCTTCTCTTTCTTTTTGACCTCTCTCTGGTCTCTAACCTGCCTCATACTCCATTCCATAGCAATTGTTGGGGTGAGAATTTTGCCATCCCAAGCCTTTTTGTTTCTCGCAGACCAGATAGCCCAAATAACTGTTGCAATCTTAATGTTTACCTTTTGAGTTTCATACTTCAGCCTCTCTAAAAGCCATAAGGAAGCCAATTCCACTTGAAAAAAATTGTATTGGAGGCCACTTATAACACATGGGACAAATGATAGTTGTAGCCACACACTTACCCCTCAACACATTCCTGACTGACATATTGTTCTTGCAAAATGATTCTAGCATCCTCTTCATTGAACAATTTTCAAGATTTTTCGTTCATCCAATTGTTTAGTGTCTGGTAAAAACAACTCGCACTTTTTCATACCTCAAAAAGTTAATGTGATCTAAATCAACACTGAAATCACGTTTATCCTTAGTGTCTGGTAAAAACAACTCGCACTTTTTCATACCTCAAAAAGTTAATGTGATCTAAATCAACACTGAATTCACGTTTATCCCTCAGCCAGCAATCTCCGTAAGCTTCGATTTTCTTTCCATCACCTAGAACCCAGCAAAAACCCGTTCTTAAGTTCCTCTTTTGCTTTCCATATACCCGACCAAATGAAGCTTGCACTACCTTCTCTCATGGCTTGAAAAAAGCAGGTACTCATGAAGTATTTTTGCCTTGAAAATTCTAGATACTAAAGAATCTTTGTTGTTCACAAAATTCCAACAGTATTCTTCTAGAAAAGCCAAATTACAACCTTGCAAACTTTTGATTCCCATTCCTCTTTCACTTCTGTCCATTGTCATATTTTTCCAAAACAACCATCTAATCCCTTTTATTACTTGTCGAGTTAAAGCTCCACCAGTATCCATTCATCATTTTCTTAATATCCGAGAATCCACTAACAAAACCACCCCCGTTAATATCAAAATTGAGAATGTAATCATCTTGTTTATATAAATCGCCAATGAATTTTTAAATTAATATATATAATTTAAAATATTATATTAAATTTTCTTATTTAATTGTATAGATGTAAATACAAGTTATAAAATTAAAGTTAATTCTACCAACCTTGCTACGTCTGACAACCCCCTCCTCTTGAATACGAATAACCCCATTTTTTTTATCAACTACTTTTGCAAAAGTTAAAATAAACAAAACTTATATGTGATTTCCAAAATCCAGTAACCAAACCACCTCTATTAATATCAAAATGGAGCACTTGATCATCTTGTTTATATAAACTAGAACAGTAAGTCGCACTTCGTGGTGGCACTATAGTAATATTTTTTAAAAAAAAATAAATATTATTATTATTATTAAATATGATAGTACAACATCTTTTATTTGATATAAAATAACAAAAGTTAATTACTTAAATTTAAATATCATATAACATGTTTTATAAAAAAAATAGCCTGAATAATAAAACAAACCTCTAAAATTAACCGATTCATAAGATCCTTAATTTTACCTGGATAAAAGGCTGCATACAAATCACAAAATCAATCAAGCATTTCAAAATCATAAAATCAATCAAACAATAACACCTATAGTTAAAGAAGAACCAAGAATCAAGCCAAGACGTAATTCCAGGTGATGTGTTTGGAACTGTGTCCGACGTAATTCTGAAAAAGAATGGTGAGTT
>PHNY01149739.1:3470-13696 GCA_003724115.2 Anethum foeniculum
GAAAAATAAAGTATAATTTAATGTTTTAAAATTTGACATTATTATGCGTCTAAAATCTTTGGGGAAAAAGAAAATAATAACGTTGACGTATTGTTTCATGATTAATAAAGTTTATCTTAGTTTAAAGATATCTTCTTTCTAGATTTTCTTCGATTTAATTTAAAATTAAACTTTCTTTTTTAAGTTACTAATTTTTAGGTAAAAAATTAATTTAGTTAGATATTCGAAGAAGAAAAGGCACTCAAATTTATATCAAAACAAAAAAAGATTTTATAGCGAATCCTATAATTAAAATTTTGGTTTAACATATTAAAAATAAATTTAAAATAATTATAATTCTTGGACATTAAGGTACAATTTTTTGTACATTTATTTTTCTTAAATAATCTTGATTTAAATTTTTTTAAGAATATATAGTTTAGGGCCGCTGCGCAGCGCGACTATGTCGACTAGTACTTATATAAAGGAGAAGACGGAGGCGTGTACGTGACGCCTCTCAGATCGTTCCGTTCTATTTTTCGAATTTTTTCAATTTTTTGAATTAATAAGTATCAAAAATTATAATTACCTTATATTCTTCATTTAGATAAATACTAATAAGTCAACTCATAATTATGCCAACAATAGTTTCCTTGAAAATTAAAAAAAAAACTTTCTACAATATTTTCCTAGATATACTTTACAAGTCAAATATAGACAACTCATAATTATGTCAACATTATTTTCCTAAATATTAAAAAAAAATAAACCAACGCATAATCATGTCAATATATCAAATATAAAAAGCAAATTAATATCTTCATTCCAAATTGCATTTATTTTGGATTTTAATTCAATAAATTCTATTATTTTGTTATAGGAAGAAAGAAAATTCTAAAACCGGAAAGATTGGAAAATAAAAGCTTAATTTGAAGATTTATTAAAAGAAAATTCGGATTTGTTTGACTGCACCCGCACACGTTATTGTTTTGATCATATCTTGAATTCCAGAAGTCAGAATTGGAGAAAATTCTAAAATCGGAAAGATTGAAGAATAAAAGCTTAATTTGAAGATTTATTAAAAGAAAATTCTCGGATTTGTTTGACTGCACCCGCACACGTTATTGTTTTGGTCATATCTCGAATTCCAAAAGTCAGAATTAGACGATTTTACAGCTCACACGAAGATAACGGTATTTCCTACAATTCTAAAGTGGTCCAAGTGTCAAATTAGATCTGGAGAGGTCTTGAATTACTGAAGAAAAGTCAACTACGAATTTTCCCAATATTTTTTCATAATTACTCTTCAAGTCAAATCAAATTAATATCTTCTTACAATTTTTATTCAATATTTTCCTAGAATTACTTTTAAAGTCAAATTTTTAACCAACTCATAGCCAACGCATACTCACGTCAATATTAAAGAAAGTTGCTATCAATGATTTAATATTCCTAATGAGTGCTTTATCATTAACGCATACTCATAACCAACGCATACTCCTAGAATTCTATCTATAAGTGCTTTATCAACACCTATAAATTCAACAACAAACACTATCAAAATTTAACACTCCACAAATTATTTGCAGAATTTATATCTTTCATATCTATTATACCTATGGATTATACCATGTTGGATGCTTTGAACGACAATACTTACAGATGGATCATACGAGTGCATGCCTGTAGGAAGTGAGAGTCTGTCAATCTACACACGGGTGAACGGATTAGTCTTGATATGATTTTAATTGATGAAAAGGTTTAAAACTTCTTTTTAGTGATAGTTTTTAAAAATTATATACTGTTATTGATCTATTTGTTCTTGATGTGTGCAGGAAAATTTAATTCATGCAACAATACCTAGCTATTTGATTTCTCGATTTCAACATCAATTAGAGGAAGACTGTCTTTATAGCATCAAGAATTTAAAAGTTGTTGCAAGTACAGGTCAACATGGACCCTTATCACATGGATCTAAACAGCTTTTTTTTACGCATAACTGCCCTCAAGAAATTTGAAGAAGGAATTATCAACATATCTCTGCATGAATTTCAATTCATATCTAACGACATGATTGACGCACGTATTAACGACACCAACGCTCTCAGGTTTTTTCATCAAATACTATCATTAATTTCCTAATTTTCTAATCAATATATTATTATATTATTTGTATAATATGATTTAATGAATCCTTTTTTAGATGTTATTGGTTGCTTGAACTACATCGGTGGCATTGATGTTGTTAGTGACGAGTGGAAAAAAAATAGATCTTGAATTGTGATAAATTAATAAATTTTGAATTATAATAACTATAATGCAGTCGTATCTTGATTTTATAATTTCTATAATTTTGAAATAATATTTTGTTTTATACAATTTATATGTTCAATGTAATACATATTATTAGGTATTTAAATTTAAGTAAATAATGTTTGTTATTTTATATAAAATATAGTCAAAACTCAAAAACTATTGTGTTATCATATTTAAGAATAAAATAATATATAATAATTTTTAAAAAAATATTATTATAATGCCGCCGCGAAGCGCGGCTTATTTTCTAATTATTATCTGTAAACGCTATTTTAAGAACTAATTTTTAACTTTTTGAGTAAAAAAAAAAAGTTAAAAGATAAAACTGCCTAAAAATTAACATATAAATCATTACTATTTTGAGGATAATTTTGTGTTTTCACTTTTATTTGCTCTATAAATTAAAAATCATCTTTGAAAATAATATTTCCCATAATTATTTGATGAATTTTTATTTATGCATAATCTATTGATCTTAGATATAATATTTTAAAAATATTATTTTAAATAAATTTTGGTACTAAGACCTTGCTTTACCGTAAAAACTTAAAAATCATCTTTTTTCAATTGCTCATGTGGTATTTGAAGCACTAATTCATTTTCTTTTCCCCGCTTAAATTTATCTTTTTCCAATAACCTCATTAGATTGGAGGTATTTATTTTGAAAGAAAGTTGTTTATCAACACAAAGCATCATGCATAATAGTCCCCAATAGAAAATCTGGATAAGACGTAAACAATTTAAGACGACCATCTAAACAAGAAATTTTTGCCAGCTCATTGGCAACCATGTTTTCCTGTCTTTGAATATACTCAACTGAAAAACCTTGGTTTGCATCCTAACAACCTAAGCAATCCTGCATCACATGACCAACTTCCAGAACATTTTCAAACCTCCTATGCAGAGCTTGAACTGTTAACAAAACCAGTATCAACACAAACATTTCTCAGCCCCTTGTCTATACCCCAGCTAATGGCTTCAAGAACTCCCATAGTTTCTGCTTCAAACACAGTAGCACTGCCACTCATTTTCATGATCTTTCCTACTATAAAAGTCCTTACATGATCTCTCAAGACCATGCCAACTAAGAACGACTCAGCCTCTCTACGAACAAAAGCATCAACATTAATTTTGAATTGACCAACCTCTAGTAGAAGCTACCTTTGATCTCGACTATGCACTACTGTTGTACCCACTTTGCATCTTTCAGCCTTAGTCCATAGCCAATGAAGGTGAAACATGTTTATCATCCCATACCCTTTTTTTTCCTCCAATAACAAATTTCCCATGTCATTGTAGCAATCTTACAGATCTCCTGAACAGAACCTTCAGTAATTCTCTCTATTAACCACTCTGGTGCTTACGTGACATTGTTCATATCATAATGCAAACCTACCTGAGACCAACATTGAGTAGCAAATTGATAGTCAAAGAATACGTGCAGTAAATGTTCAATATCTCTACCACACATAGGGCAAATGATTGTTAACTGAACCCCTTTAGCTCTCAATCTGTTTTTGACTGTGACGTTGTTGCGGCATAATGTAACAGCCCGATTTTTCAGAATATTAACTCTAAATCAAAACTAAAATAAAATACAATTTCTCAATCCAAAATCTATTACAACGATAACTATTACAAAAGCGCAGCTAACGGAAGTCCAAAATTCAATCTACTCAAAACCTAAAGTCCTCGAACACCAATGCTATCCAACTATCACTTATTCCAAATCTGAAAATTGTAAGTAATGAGCTATATAGCCCAACAAAAAATCAATCGATCCAACTAATAGAGCCAAACAACATATACATATATAACAAAATATGATAATTTATACGATACGATATACGAAACACACACTTTCAACATACCACTATATTCTTATTTGATACACACTATGCAGATAATCACATAACAACAATAATTCGAAACCCATAATTCATGCCACAATCACTATAACCCAGTGATAATGGTCCTAAATTTTCAGAAAACTGTCACTACAACCTGGTGACTGGTCCTATGTTCTTATTTGATATTTTCACAAACCATGGCATAAATAAGAGGTTCAAGATTAGGGTCTAGACACCACACATACACAATAATACATATATTATAACACATAATACTTTCGAATATATCATCACTTAGTCCATATTTTGATAAACAAATACCACATAACACAAAATTTTGAAAACACTGGCAAGATTAATCGGAAACTTACCTCAAATTCTGACCAGAACTGTATTTAGCCTTTCCTTTAAACGGTATTTTCTTGAGAAACACAAAACACGAAAGTTGTAGAGAGCGAAAAGACCTTCCAAAAAGTCAGGAATCATCGAATTCCGACTTAAGAATTTTACAAGATTGCTGATTTGTGTGTATAATAGCCCTAAGAATTTTGATAATAAAAACGAGGAAAACAAATATGATGCATATATAGCGATACAAAACCCTAACTCATGACCTACTAATTATCCGTATTAAAACTCGATCTTTTAGGCCCATTACTGTAATTCAATTTTAATTTTTTTAATTAAATAATTCTTTTAATTTGCTGATTTATTCTATTATTCTATTATTATAATAATTCTAAAAGTTGCAGGATATTACATAAAACCTCCAGAGAAAGATCCTCATTTAATTAGGAATTTCCACCTTCCAAAGCTTGCTCCATCCTGTGGTTTGGGGCACATTTGATTCACTGAAATTATGTTTAGACCACAATTGGTATCCTGATTTAAAATCATACTGGTCATTAGATGACAAGGATCGGGCTACTTGGTCTCGAACATTTCCTTGAGGAAAATGGATAGCTAAAATACCTTGAGCATCCACTTCAATAAAATTAGAATTAATCAAATTAACATTCCAACTTTGTCCCAGGAACAAACAAGATAGATACCTTTTCATTACGACCTTCATAAATGTGACTATTCTCCACTCAAAAGTCATTTTTGTTACGAAGCCAAAGGTCCTTCACAGCTACCACTTTCTCTCCATCTTACTACCCACCTAAACCCCTGTAACAGGGGTTCCTTAGCAGTATGAAGACCCGTCCAAATGAAGCTAGACCTAGTACCTTTCACTACTTTCAATAGATGCGAATTCGGAAAATACAGAGTTTTGTAAACTCTGGATACCAGAGCTTGAGGTTTTTTGTAGAAATTTCCAGCACTGTTTTCCTAGTATGGCAATATTAAACCTATGTAATGCCTTGAAGCCTAAACTACCTTTACACTTTGGCCTACTAATACCTTCCCAAGATAGCCATTTAATCCCCTTATTACCAGCATTACCAGAGTTCCACCAAAAGCTATTAATCATTCTCTCAATCTCCGGGAACAACAATTTTGGTAAAAAGAACATGATATACAGTAAGCTGGAATCGACTATGCTACATTCTTAATTAGGGAGCTGATATGTGCACACCCTCATCTACATGTGCACACCATTCTTAATAAAATAGGACCAAAATATCATATTTTAACATTAAAATAGGTTAAAGTTAAATATGCAAACAAGGGTATTTTGGTCTTAACATTAGCAAGAATGGTGTGCACATGTAGATGAGGGTGTGCACATATCAGCTCCCCTTAATTAATACAAGTTTCCCTGCTCGAGATAAAGGTTTAGCCTTCCAACCTTGAATTCTTTGCCACACTTTGTCTTTGATAAAACCAAACACCTTCTTCTTCGATCTTCCTACTAATGACGGAAGTTGCAGATATTTACTATCACCAAGAGCACTAGTTACCCCAAGAAATCCAGTTAACTGCCTCTATTTGTCCAGCCTCATATTCGAACTAAAAAACACCCCAGATTTTTGAAAATTAATCGATTGACCCGACTGCTGCTCATAAACGTTTAGTAACACTTTGACTGCACTTGCTTCTTCATTGTTTGCCCTAAAAAATAGGAAGCTATCGTCCGCAAATAAGAGGTGCGTTATGATTGGTGCAGAGGACTGATCTGACATCCGTGAATAACTCCATTACCTGTTGCAGCATCTAGAGAGTTAGAAAGTCCTTCAACGCTTAACAAAAATAAATAAGGCTATAGTGGCTCTCCTTGACGGAGGCCTCGCCCTGGGGTGATTGGACCAATCGAGGAGCCATTAAAACAAACTTCGTACGAAACTGTCGTGACACACAACATAATCCAGTCAATCGATTTTTTATAAAAACCCATACTCCTCATACACATCTTAAGAAGTTCTAGTCCACTCTACCATAAGCCTTAATAATATCCAGCTTCAAGGTTATTTCACCCTCCTTTCCACCTGTTTTCCTGTTCATATGATGTAACATCTCGAAAGCAATGAGAGCGTTGTCTGTAATACTACGACCTAGGACGAAAGCTGATTGATTTTTCGAGATCAAATTCGGGAGCAGTAACTTCAAACGATTGGCCAAAACCTTTGAAAGAATTTTATAGAGTACATTACATAGAGTGATAGGTCGAAAGTCCTTCAGGTTGCAAGCATTTGACTTCTTACGTATTAAGTTCGGATTTGCATTATTGAACTCATTTGGAACGAACACGTCGATAACCATCCTTTACTGCACTCATAAATTTCTTTCCCCATACTGTCCCAAAATTGCTGAAAATATGCCGGGTTTAATCCGTCAGGTCCAGAGGCTTTATCCGGATGAATTTGTTTCACCGCCACTGGAAACTCCTCAAATGTTACTTCTTAGTAAGTAAAACATTCTTCTCCCTAGACACCAGCGAAAGCTCCACATCATTCTAGATCCTGGCTGCTTCTGATGCTGAAAAAATCTGGATATAATACTCTTTATTGATACAACTAATTCCTTCATGGTCCTCCACACACTCCCCTTCTTATGTTTGCAAATAAGATATATGATTGGTTTTCTTTATGCTTGTAGCTGTGACATGAAAAAACTTAGTATTAACGTCTCCTTCCTCAAGCCAAAATATTTTAGCTCGTTGCTTCCAATACGCTTCCTCCTCATACGACAAATTGTTAAGCACCTTCAACGCTGTTAATAAAGACCTGCACCTTCTGCATCTACTCGATTCATTAAGCCAAAAATTACCTCATTCTGTTTTTTGACTTTCTCTCTAAATTTATTGAAACCGATTTTCCCCATTTGGCCATAAACGTGTAACATACTGAAGCTTTGGAAGAAGATGGATAGTAGAGATATTCGTCCAATACTCCTTCACATCCTTAATAAAATTTGGATCTTTCAGCCATACATTTTCAAATTTAAACTGGCAAAGTTTTTTTAAAATTTAAAACACTAATTCATTTTCTTCTTAAAATTACAATACTCCAAAATATATACTCTCCAATGATCATATAATAGACAGGTTACACATATGTACTAGGTCATCATTACATATTACGAAAACAATCTATTTTGGTGAATTTTTTTTACGTCTATTTGCAGAACTTGAGATGAAGCCTAAAAAACGTGCGTAACGCTATTTTTTTTGTGGGAGAAATACGTTCTCGTATATTAAATTGTACCGAAATACAATCACGTAAAGGAAAAGGTTTCTTTCGTTCCATAAAGCTTATCATCTAACCGAAAAACATGCAAAGATATCCCCGGAAATTTAGATAATAAAATCTTAAATTCTGAAAAGATAACCTTACAAAAAGGTCTCGTTGAAACCTAGCAAGAGTAAAACCCTATGGGAAAAACCTCATTAAGGAAAAAGAGTGCCCTCTAAAAGTACAATATCTACAAAACTAATGAAATTAATGTTTTCCGATAATTGTAAGAAGTCCCTCGTGTCATCAAATATTTGTAGCTAAATTGTCTTGTACTCCGATGTCCCTGATAAGCTCACTGTGCTATAAAGTCTGAAAAGAAGATACTAAGGATGAGCAAAACCGAACCAAAAACCGAAACCGAAACCGAAAAAAACCGAACAAAATCGCACCATAAAAAACCGAACCGATTAATAACCAAACCGAATAAAAACCGAACCAATAATACGGTTGCGGTTTGGTTATAAAATTTTTAAAATCGAATACAAACCGAACCGAATAAAATTAATTATATATATTTTATATATATATATATATTTATATAAAAGAATAATAATATTTTAATTTAGATTCATAGAATTATAGACAGTTAGTAACTTGATCATTATTTTATCAGATGTTTGATATTTATAAATAAATTCAGGTAGTATAATTCATCATTTTATAAATTTCTGATATTGCTAACGTATTTTAATCCAATTCTTGATGTTAAATCCATTTATAAAATGTCAATGCCTCTTTAGGTTAGTCACTTGTGTTGTTCCCAGTTCTTTTCAACTCAAAGGAACAGTAAAATTGTGTTTTATGGACTGGCAGCAATGCATGGTACAGAAAAATGAAGTTGACAGGTATGTGAGCTCTCTTGGTTACCTACTTACACTTAAAAAAACTATCTAATTGATAGTAAAGATAAAGCTGAGAAGGAAAGAAAATTGATATGGAACACCATTTATTATTTTGACTGCCTATGCTAAAGAAAATTTGTAATTTAATATATTTTGATTTTAAAACCGAAACCACACCATATAAAACCGAAACCACAATTATAAAACTGAAACCACACCGACGGTGTTTGGTTCAGTTTTGGTTTTTGATTTTAGAAACCGCAAAAATTTGGTTACGGTTTGGTTTTCGGTTAAAACCGCACCACGCTCATCCCTAGAAGATACCCATTAAACTCTTCCAATCATCCTGAAAATAAGAACAAATGAAATAAGAAAAATATATTAAAAAATAAAGATTATGCTTGCTAAATAATTTATTATAAGAAAACAAATGTACATATAATAATTTGTTAAAATAAAATAAGATCTAACCAAAGAAAATCTTTAGTTAGACCTACAAGAAATAAAAGAAATAAAATAATATATAAGATAATCTAATTAAAAGAGTTTTAATCCCAAAATTTATTTAGAAAAATAATAGTCACCTAAAGTGACACAAAATCGTTAATCGACGATACAATACCCAATAAATATGGTACTTAACTACCTCTAACAGACACAAAACTAGCCATCATATATGGCCCCCAACAAATGGTTAAAAGCTATCATAAAAGGTACCATCTCATACATATACAAGAAAAATCAATATATGAAAACATTTAAATCCGAACCTGAAAATTTATGAAGCCAATCAATTACAATAAACACCTTCTATTAATAAGAACCAATTACTTTCTTATTAACTAATATTGAGGAAATTAAGCAAAAATCAACTAAGCACCAACCACTATTGCACACTTTAATTCTTAAGAAATTAAAATGGCATGTTTTAAGACTTAACACAAGTAGAGGAATCATGGCATTACTAATTATTAGCAAACTAAAACCGGAAAAAGAAATGCATAACAAACAAAGACTTAAAATTTAGCCTAATCGATCAACAAACCAACTATCATAATATACAATAATAATCACCCCTAACAATACAAACTAATGAATTGAAAAGCGTCGGACCATGACGATGAACAAAACTAAAATAATAATTTCATAAACTAAAGAAAAACAAGGATTTCGTAAATGGTAATTAAGGAATTAGAGACTTAAAACCAGAGTATTGAAGTATGTTTTCTCGAAAACTATATTACGTTGTTCTTAACACATAAATACACACACAAAAGAAACTAACATGGTGGTAGAATAACATAGACGAGGGGGAAAACATTATAATGACATAAGCGGAGAACAGCGATTATGATTAAAAAGCAGTTAGAACAGGCAAATAACATAGATCACATTATATCCTTATAATATAATATGCATAAGAGGGATCTTATCCAAATACTTGGTCATGTACTACCAAAGTAATAAGGACCGTTAGATCTTGAATTAAATAGATGATAGCCGTTGGATCTAAAATAAGGGAATATTCTATTTTCATAATCTAAACCAAAACTAAGTAGGTT
>PHNY01149806.1:3987-21614 GCA_003724115.2 Anethum foeniculum
AGTTTTGATTCACCATCTATTATAAGATATTTTGAACCACTGACTGGAGATGTTTTTACTGCTCGGTATGCTGATTGTCATTTCGATGAGTCTGTTTTCCCTTCATTATGGGGATATAAATTTTTGCATAAGTTAAATACTGAATTAACATGGGGTGCATCAGGATTAAATGCTCTAGATCCTCGTACTAATCAATGTGAATTTGAAGTTCAGAGAATTATTCATATGCAAAATATTGCTAATCAAATGCCGGATGCTTTTAATGATTCTAGACATATTATAAAATCACATATACTTGCTGTTAATGTTCCGGCATAGGTTGAAATTCCTACTCATAAATCAATTCCTGAAGAATTAGTTGGTGATTCAAAACCACGCCAGAAGTGTGGTAGACCTGTTGGTGCAAAGGATGTTGCACCACGAAAACGGAAATTGATTGAACATATCCCAGGAGTGAAAAGTGTTTCAGATAATACCCTATAAATGGTATTACCTCCTGAAGAGGTTAGAGCCCCCGAAGTGGCTATGATAAAACCACCAGAAGTGGAACGGCCTTCGGAAGAAGATATTTCCCATGAAGTGGCAGAGGTTTCTAGAGAAGCAAAGGTACCTGATAATTATGAGATCTCATTGAGTTACGTACATAACGGAAAATTATTAGATCGTGAGAGTCCTGGTGTTGATGATGTATATGCCTTTTTCGTGGCATATGATATTATTATGAACTTTGATCCTGAACCATAGTGTGGAAGAATGTCGACAAAGAGAAGATTGGCCTAAGTGGAAAATTGCAATCCAAGAAGAATTGCAATCCTAACGCAAGAGAAATGTATTTGGACCTGCAGTCCAAACACCAGCCGGTGTAATCCCTGTCAGAAATAGATGGGTATTTGTACGAAAATGAAATGAGAGAAATGAAATTGTAAGATATAAAGCCCGGCTGGTAGCCCAGGGATTCTCTCAAAGGCCTGGTTTTGATTACCAGGAAACTTACTCTCATGTAATGGATGGAGTTACTTTTCATTTTATGATGGGTATGGCTTGTATGGAAAGATTGGAAACATGTCTTATGGACGTTGTAACAGCCTACCTGTATGGATCACTTGATAGTGACATATATATGAAAATCCTTGATGGATTAAAATTGGATGATACTAAGCCTCGTCATTTATATTCAGTTAAATTACAACGATCATTATATGGCTTAAAGTAGTCTGGTCGTATGTGGTACAACAGGCTTAGTGAATACCTATTGAATGATGGGTATGTCAATGATTAAGTATGTCCATGTGTGTTTATTAAAAGATCTCAAACTGGTTTAGTTGTTATTGCTGTATATGTGGATGATTTGAATATTGTAGGTACTTCTGAAGATATTACTAATGTTGCTAATTATTTGAAAAATGAGTTTGAAATGAAAGATCTTGGAAAGACAAAGTTTTGTCTGGGTTTACAGGTGGAGCACTTATCATCAGGATTATTTATTCATCAATCAACCTACACTGAAAAGGTTCTTGATCGGTTTTACATGGACATATCTCATCCACTGACTACACCAATGGTTGTTCGTTCACTTGAAGTTGAAAAAGATCCGTTCCGTCCCAGAAAAGAAAATGAAGATGCTATTGGACCTGAAGTTTCGTACCTCAGTGCAATTGGCGCTCTTATGTATCTTGCAAACAACACACGTCCTGATATTGCTTTTGCTGTGAATCTATTGGTAAGATTTAGTTCTGATCCTACTAAAAGACATTGGGATGGAATCGAACACATATTGAGATCCTTCGTGGGACAGTTGATCTTGGATTATTGTTCCCAAACAGTTCAAAATCGTAGCTGGTTGGATGCGCAGATGCTAGTTACTTGTCAGATCCTCACGTTGGACGATCACAAACAGGTTGCTTGTTCACATATTGCGGAACTGCTATCTCTTGGAAATCTACAAAACAGAGTATGGCTGCAACTTCATCAAACCACGCAGAATTACTAGCGATTCATGAAGCAAGTAGGGAATGTGTTTGGCTGCGGTCCGTAATCCAACATATACAACAATCATCGTGTGGTTTATCAAATATCACAGATAGTCCTACAGTTTTGTTTGAAGATAACTCAGCATGCATTAAATAGCTAAAGAGGAAGGATATATTAAAGGAGATCGAACAAAGCACATACACGAACTGCAAGAAAATGGTGACATTGAGGTTCAACAAGTACGCTCTTGTGATAATATGGCTGATATACTTACAAAGTCGCTACTCACATCAACATTTGAAAGGCTACGAAGTAACATGGGTATGAGAAGGATGAAGAATTTGTTATATCAAGATATCAAAACGTGAGACATTTTATTCAGGGAGAGACTGTACTCTTTTTCATTCGTCAAGGTTTTTATCCCACTGGGTTTTCCTTACAAGGTTTTAACGAGGCAATCAATCTCTAAAGACCCATTTGGCAATCAAGGGGGAGTATTATAATATTGATTGCCAGAGTATTCAAGAAGCAGCAAAGTCGGCTTATTTGCTTAATGGAGAAGCTAAATCCATTTTTATTCATTTTATATTGTAAAGGCGGTTCCTTTAAAGTCCTATAAATAGGACCTTTACCCATTTAGTCATGTAAATGTATGTTCAACAGATATAGTAGGTTACATATTTTCTCTCAAGTCTATTAAATTATCTTATTTATATAACATCTTTTATTATATTTATAACAAATACAATATACTAAGGCCCGTTTGGGATTTTTAAAAAAAAAAAAAACTTATCACTTAATGCTAATAGGTGTCATATAAGTGATATGTAAATTATTACTTATAAATTATTTAGGTATGTGAATAAATTTATGTATAAGTTGGTGATGTTTTTGGTAAATTTAATTAGAAGTTAAAATTTTTATTTTGAAAAATTAAAATTTTAACAATAATTTTAGTCCATAAATATAAAATTAAAAACACAAAATTGAAAATAAAAAATAATTGATTTTTTTATGATTCTTTACGGAAATAAAATAAAAAAAATTAAAAACCTCTCATCGCCGAAAAAGAAGTGTCGGGTGAATATTTTGGGTCAGTTGAAATGCTAGTGGGTATTTTATACAATATTTATTAACTTAAGCAAATAAACAAAAAAATAATTATAATTTGAACAAATAAACAAAAAATAGAATTTAAACATAATAATTAATACATAAAAAATAACATCCCAATACAAGTTATGTATAAAAATGTACTCTGATAAGAAAAAGCAACAATCATTGTAATAATATAGTGTAGCATGGAAGATTTGTTTTCTCTCCTTACGTGAGAGTTTTAGTTTTTCTCTCATATTTCTTATCATTTTGATTTGTAAACTAGTGAGAGTTCTCTTCGATTATGGCATCAAAAGATGACATTGGCGAACGTATGGCGAATCTGGATACAGAGGATGAGAAGAATACAGAGTTGATTTCCGATGCTGATGTAGAAGAAGTCAAAAAGTATGATCTCTGCCTCGTGGGGAGGTTTCTTTCTGTGAAAACGATTAATACTAGAGCAATGAAAAGCAGATTGGCAGATGTATGGAAGCCAGTTATGAGAGTGATCATCAAAGAGTTGGAAGCTGGTATTTATCTTTTCCAATTATATCATACTGAAGATCTCAACTGGTTTATTAATGGAGGTCTCTGGTCGTTTGATAATATTATGTTGGTATTGTCTATTATTCCTCCGGGGAAAAATCTAGTAAAGGTGCCTCTTGTCTTTATCAACATATGGATCCAAATCTATAAGTTACCGTCGGGGTTCATGACAGAGACAGTGGGCAAACAACTTGGAAACTTTTTTGGTGAGTTTTTGATGTATGATCACAAGAATGATAGTAGCTTATGGAGGGAATGTATGCGCATAAAGATAAGATTGGATGTAAGGAAACCGTTGAAAAGGAAGAAGATGACTACATGCAGGAATGGAAAGGAGTTTATAGTTTAACACAAGTATGAGCAATTGAGGGAATTTTGTTTCATTTGTGGAATGGTATCCCACACTGATAGATTTTGCAGGAAATTCTTGGAAAATCCAAGGGAGAATACAGTCAAGGAGTGGGGGGCATGGTTACGAGCACCGTCTAGAAGACTTGTCAGATTAAACAAAGAGCAAATGGCTGAGAGACGACGGAGATGGTGGCTGGGATGCTAATTCTGGGAAGAATAACGATGACCCAAAATTATGAAGGGTTGTTGCATCAACAAATAATGCAGAGGTTAATCAGGGATGAGATTATTTGAATGATTTATCTGGGGGGAAAATCAAGCAATTATTTCAGCCAATCAAATTCAAAATTCAAATGCTTTAGCCCAAAGCGCGAATATAATAAACTCAAAAGGGCTGGGTATAGAAGAATTGGATGGGCTTGCTGTATTAGGAAAAAAATGACGTAGAGATGAAAATTTAGCCCACGAGGTATTTTATTCGGAGGATGGGTCTAAGCTAAATGTTTACAATAATGATAGTCTTTACAACACAGAAGCATCTATTTCTGCAATGGATTGTGATGCTTCTCCTTCTGATGTTTTAGCTACACTTGCTAAGCAAGCTAGCCAACTGAAATGAATCACCTAAGTTGGAACTGCCGAGGATTGGGGAATTTTCGGGCAGTTCGTGTTCTCAAGGATCTTGTGAAGACCCATAAACCCGACTTGATCTTTTTATTAAAAACTCTTGTGTCTACTCATAAAATTAATGAGCTTTGTAGTAGCTTGGGGTTTGCTCGTAGTTTTGCAATTGATCGTGTTGGTAGAGGAGGGGGCCTTGCAATTCTTTGGAAGAATACTGTTTACTGTACTATTGACAGCTCTTCGACGAATCATATAGATGTCATCATATTACGAGATTCAGTTCCGCATTGGCGTCTTACATGCTTTTATGGCTATCCTGAAAGGGAGAGGAGGAGGGACTCTTGGGATTTGATTAGAAACTTAACGAGTATTTCGACTATCCCGTGGTGTATCATGGGTGATTTTAACGACTTATTGATGCAGAGTGACAAAGCAGGGATCCATGGTCACCCTCAGTATCATTTAGAAGGTTTTAAGAAGACTATTGAAGACTGCAACTTGATAGAGATTGATCTGAGAGGGGGAACTTTACCTAGGAAAAAGGGAAATGTACAGCGAATTGGGTACGTGAACGCCTCGATAGAGCTTTTGCAACCGATTCTTGGTGGCAGGTGTATCCTTTGTGCAACCTCTATGTACACCATACTATTCAGTCAGATCATGACCCTATAAATTTGGAATTGTACAGTGTAGCTTTCTCCAAAAAATAGTTCAGGGTTAAGTTCAAGAATACTTGGCTAAGATAACCAAGTTTTCATGGGGAGGTGATGAATTATTGGGATATTTTATCTCCTCTCCAATTGCTGCCCAATCTTATTTCGATTTCTGCTTTTATGGCGAGATGGGGGAGAAACTTCTTTTAAAAATTTGGAGATAAGGTGGCTAGTCAGAAAATGATTTGTGAATAGCCTTGAAGACAAAACGGATGAGGAGAGTATTCAGAAGTATTTTCTGGAACGAGACAAATTCCATGATATTCTCTTACATGAGGAAGTTTACTGGAAACAATGTGCAAAGACCTTCTGGTTAGCTAAAGGGGACTCAAACTCCAACTTTTTCCACGCCTACGCTTCTCACAGAAAAAATAATAATAAATCTTGTTTCGAAATTAAGAAATGAAGGAGGAGACAGTGTTACTGATGAGGAGGATATGCAAAAGATGGTTGTTGAGTATTTTCAGAACGTGTTTAGTGAACATTGTCGAAGCACAGAGGGGGGTTATGAAAACATTGAACGTGTTGTGACTAAGGAACATAATGTAAAGCTGGTATCAGAAATTTCTTTTCAGGAGTTCACAACTGCTGTGAAACAGATTCACCCGGACATGGCTTCAGGTCCGGACGGGTTAAATCCCGCTTTCTTTCAACAGTTCTGGTCAAGTTTGGGGAGAGATGTGTTTAGCTCGTGCAATAGTTGGCTTGCCCAATTGCTCTGTGTAACGTGTTGTACAAAATTTTATCAAAGGTTCTACTCAAACGGTTACAGAAGCTTTTGGTAGGTATTATTTCGGAGCATCAATCCCCGTTTGTGCCTGGTGGAAATATCTCATATAATGTATTGGTGGCATTCGAGTTTATTCATTACATGAAGAGAAAACGGACGGGTAGTGTAGGCGAAGTGGCTCTCAAGCTAGACATTAGTAAGGCCTATGATAGGGTTGACTAGATGTTTTTACGGAATAGATTGATTGGAATGGGTTTTTGTGAAAAGTGGGTTGATTGGATTATAATGTGTGTCGAAACGGTGACATATTCTATCTGTTTTAATGGCGCTCTTCTTGGTCCGGTGGTGCCAAAACGGGGTTTACGTCAAGGAGATCCCCTCTCCCCGTATCTCTTCTTATTATGTGTTGAGGGCTTAGCTATAACAATTGTTAAAGCTGAAGCGAGTGATTCCATTCATGGCTGCAGAGTAAGTGGAGCAGCTTCATCGATTACTCATCTTCTTTTTGCTGACGATAGTTTTGTATTTTTCCGGGCTAATCAATGTGAAGTAAGGAAGATTAAGGATGTGCTTAATAACTATAAATTACAGTCTGGACAGGCAGTTAACTACCAGAAATCAGGTATATTTTTTAGTTCTAATGTACGTATGGATAAACAGCAGGAACTATCAGATATTCTCGGGGTTCATAATGATTTATCGACGAGCAATTATCTGGGCTTATCATCGTTAGTGGGGAGGTCGAAAAAGTTGGTATTCAAGTTTCTGAAAGATAGAGTGAAAGATAGAGTTTGGAAAAGAATCCAAGGCTCGAATGCTAAGTTGCTATTAAGGGATGGCAAAGCCGTGTTGATCAAGAACGTTGCGGCTACTATACCATCCTATTGTATGTCATGTTTCCTTATTCCGAAATCGCTGAGCCAGGAGATTGAACGTATGCTTAATGGCTTTTGGTGAAGTTTTAATTCGGCTAGCACTAAAGGTATTCACTAGCTTTCATGGGATAAGTTGAGTATGACCAAGTCGAAAAGGGGTTGGGTTTCCGCAATTTGTATGGTTTCAATATAGCTATGTTGAGGAAGCACGTTTGGAATTTTTCTCACAACTCACAAACATTAGCAGAAAGAGTGTTCAAAGCTATATATTATCCCAAGACGCATATTTTAGAAGCAAAACGAACTGGTGGCTCAAGTTTCATATGGTCTGGCATCTACAAAGCTAAGGAAAAGCTTAAAAGAGGGTTCAAATGGGTGTTGGGTAATGCCATAGATATTAGTGTTGGCTCAGACCCTTGGCTAAAAGGAAAGGATAATTATATGCTTAATGCTGACTATGAATTTACGCAGAATTTAAAAGCTTCAGATCTCTTTAGCTATAATTCAAGGACCTGGGATGAGGAGAAAATTATCAACATGTTTTCTGAAAGAGATGCCAGAGCTATTTTAAGTACAAGAATCCCTCAGTACGATACGAATGATAGAATAGCTTGGGTAAACAGTAATGATGGTCACTATACAGTGAGGTCGGGACCAGACTTGGCAAGAGATGTGTAATCCTTATTTGAGTAATGCTACACCCATGGGTTGGAAGAAATTATGAAAGCTGCAGGTCCCTCCTAAGGTTAAATATTTTTTATAGCGTTTTTATAGAAATAATGTCCCTGTTCGTGTTGTTCCGCAAAGAAAGAGTAATGTTGTTTCTCTCATTTGTCCCATGTGTAACATCGATGTTGAGCATTTGCTCAATGTGTTTTTCGATTGTGAATTTGCTTCACGAGTTTGGCAGCTTATTGGTATGAATTTGAGTATGTGGGAGGTGGAGGAGGGCCTAATTGGCTATTGAAGCAGCTGAATTCTGAGAGCTATGATAAACTAGTGAAATAGCTATGACGCTTTGGGGCATCCGGTTCGTTCGAAACAAAAAGGTCTAGGAAAATAAACTGTACACCTTGATATGTGGTTGATTGGAGCTCAAGGAAATTATAGGACTGGAAAGCTGCAAACACAAATCTCACCAGTCATCAAAGAGAAAGTACATATGGCAACCAAAATATGAGTACGAGATGGGTGGCACCAGAGCATGGGAAGTTAAAATTTAATGTCGATGTAGCTATCACCCAAGGCTTTTCCTGTTTTATTGTAGGCATGGTTCTCAAGGATCACACAGGTGCTTTTATTGGAGGGAAGATAATGAAGTTTAGCAGGATAGCTACTGTTATGGAGGTAGAAGCAGCGGGTATTGAAGAGGTTTTGTCATGGATCATGTCGAGGGGTGATAGAAATGTGTTTATTGAATCAGATTCTCTACTAGCAATCCAAGCGATTAATGGCAATGTAGACTACCAATTGGAAATTGGCCACACTATTGTAGTTTGTAGGGAGAGGTTGGTGTCCAGGGAAGATTTTAAAGTACGACATCTTAGAAGATTAGCTAATAAGGCAGCCCATTTGATGGCTTGTATCCCTTGTGAGCTAAATTGCTTTGTTAGTTTTACGAGTCCTCCATGCTCTGTGTTGGATTCAATATTGTATGACACGAATTTTAGTAATGAAAGCTTTTCTTTTCTTCAAAAAAGATAATTAATACACTAATTTAAACAGTCTAAGTTCAATACAATACTTCCCGTCAAAAAAAAAGAGAAAAAGTTCAATACAATACTACTTGTCAATTTGTTATACCTACTTCGTTGTTGTAATTTGAAATTATAAACTAAGGGCATCCCATTTGATGGCTTGTATCCCTTGTGAGCTAAATTGCTTTGTTAGTTTTACGAGTCCTCTACGCTCTATGTTGGATTCAATATTGTATGACACGAAATTTAGTAATGAAAACTTTTCTTTTCTTCAAAAAAGATAATTAATACACTAATTTAAACCGGCTAAGTTCAATACAACACTTCCCGTCAAAAAAAAAAGAAAAGAAAAAGTTCAATACAATACTACTTGTCAATTTGTTATACCTATTTCGTTGTTGTAATTTGAAATTATAAACTAAAGGTTTGGACACTTTTTATCATATTTTAAAATTAATTCAAATATATTTCTTTATATCACTCAAAAATGTATTTATTAATTGTATTTATTTAATAACAAAAAAAGGAACAAAATTTAAAAAAATAAAATTAAAACGTAGGATGCACTTGCGTTACTAAAGAAAACCCCAGGAGACTAAAATGCCTTTCCTTTTGCAACATTTTGTATCTACGTTGTTACTATTCAGCAAAATAAAAAATCAAGGACATTGAAATTTTATATTTGTAACGCATATATAAGATATATTATTACTATTTACTGAAATAAAAAACACACGTGGCTGAACTCTAAAGCAATACTGTACTAAAGCAATACTTTATTTATGAAGTTATAAATGCACAACTTTCTTTCAGTTATAAATTGTAATTTTTTAGTAATATTTTGGGCACCAGTTCTCTTAAAACTAATTGCATATTTGAATGTAAATATATGTAAATACATAGTTTATTTCAAATTTATAAAAATTAATATATCCATTCTTATCGTATTACTTCAATTTTGTTGCAGTAGCATTCAAGAAAAAATGTGTAACTTCATAAAAATAATTTTTAATTTTCGACTACATATTTTTTATATGTAATTTTTGTAAAATCTAGATATATTATCTTAAATACTAAAATTCATAATTTATCATTTTGTTGCGGCAGTATTCAAAAAAAAAAAAGAGTGTAATTTCATAAAAATAATTTTTAATTCTCAAGTACATATTTTGAGGTATCTAATTGATGTTTATTACAAATTTAATGATACAAATGATATCTCGTTAAGATTAGTGATTGAAGATATATTTGGTCTTCTAAACTGTGAAATTCAACGAACTAATCAATAATGACCAGCTTTTAGAGTGCGAGTATGTCCAACACATCAAAAATAATAATTTTTATTAATTTCTTGATTTATATCACGTTTAGCACTTTCAAGTCTACACCGTGACATGAGGTCTCCCAATAAATAATATAAAAATAAGATGTAATATAATAGTTATGGATAGTATATATTTTTAATATTGCAAAGTCGGACTTAGAAGAGGTGTCAAGAGGGTGCCAAAAGTTGGCAACCTCTTAGCACCCCTTAGAGCAACTCCAACAAAATCTTAGTTCATTCCCTAAATTTAATATAAAATATTGAATTTTAGTAACTTAAGATATCAACATTTCATATATTAATTACTTATGTTATATTTTATTATTGAAAGGTATCATTAATATAAAAAATGAAGATGGAGAAAGTGTTTGTTTCAAATATTTATTATAAAATAAGAGTTAGAAGAGGAGACAGGTTAGTTAAAGCTAAGAAATGAGACGAAGATCTTAGTAATTTAAGGAATCACTATGATATTGTTGAAGTGATTTTTTTTCTCATGTTCTCTATAATTTAGTTTAAGATTCCAAATTTATTGAAATTGAAGGCACCCAAGAATATAATATCCCATAATTTCACACATCTTTTGGCACCCTATTAAAATTGCGGTGCAAAATGCAATTAGTATTCTAGAATTCTATTTAACATATAAGAAAAGGCACGTGAAATGAGTGTGTTTAACGCTAACCCAATGGCAGAACCAAGAGAATAGTTTGGGAACTCCCCAGTCCCAGTCTTGGATTATTTAAAGCCTCTGGTAGTGCCTGCATTGCTCCTGAGTCCTGAGAGGTTTTGTCACTATTCCTCCTCCGTTTGTTTTTAAAAAAATAAATAAATTACTTTTTTTTTTTTTGCTCAGCTACCTGGAATATATAGTTAATTCTATTACACTACCTTGGATTGAAGACATCCACTGGTCAAGTGAAATACAAACTGGAAACTTTAAGAAAAATATAAATGCACCAATATTACCCTTCTTTAAACCATGAAAAACCAGAGATTGATGCTTCACAAGATGCCTGTAAATGATTCCCTTTCAGTATTTTGACAAACTGACACAGATAATGATTCTGTATATATTTTCTCGTAACTATCATCAAGTAGCATGTTGCGCAAACAAACAAGTATAACATCTTTTAATTAATGGCTTAAGGTTGTTTGTACGCTAATTACATATATTGAGTTCCTAGATTTTGTGTAAGGAGACATAAATAAGTACTTCATGACTATAACTGTGAGTTCTTTTAGTCGCACCAAATTTGAAACTTAAAACGTAAGATCAAGTTAATACTATACGTGTTGGAGTTAAGACCAAGTCAGGATTGCTTAGCAAAAAAATAATAAAAAAGCCTAGTCCGTATCGGGAGTGTTTGGTTTATTGTATTCGGGAGAAATAAGTGCAATCTTCCAAGTACCTTTCTCAAAAAATAAGTATTTTGCATACGCTAAACCAAGCACCCTCGATATATTCTATAAACAAACACATTCTGTTGTTCCTACTTGGTGTTTTTGGTTCTTAGTTTCACTTATAAGTGAGAATTTTATAAATAAGTTATTTTCCACTTACAAGTAGATAATAGGCCAAGTCGAAATGCCAAAATTATTTGAGATTAGGCTCTCGGATTATCACCCACAACTGTTATCAATAGCACTATATAAATGCATCACTAATTTATTAAGGTGATAAGATATGTTACATATGTCAAGTCCTCTTGTCATGGATATGCAGTAAGCTTTAAGTTTATTGGCATTATGTGTAAAGACTTGCTGTCAATTAAGTTACTGGTGCAGTAGCACATCAATCTTCTAAGTTCGATTCAGTTTATGATACTGCAATGTTCAAACAAAATATAACAAATGTGAAACACAATTCCAAAGATTTGAGCATTAAGTTGACAAGTGAATTGTCTCAGGTTATTTGTAAATCACTACACAAATCACATGTGATGAAGTAGGAAACACTACTTAGTGATAACTGAAAATAGGTAAAATAAAAGTGCATCCTAATTATCTATATCCGAAATAGTAAAGCTCTTCTTCTAGTTGATTAAAAGCATCCCATGAGAGCATGGAATCCGCAGATTGTACCCATTGTTGTATGGCATCCTCTTGGATATACGAAGATTCTCCCATTAATGGATTACTCAGAGATTCTTCCAGTGAGAATGAAGGGCTGTAAGAAGTGGATGTGTTGGCCTCCTGGTTCATCCATAAGGCTACATCCAAGTTTCCGCACACACTTTCATAGTTGTTCAATAGGTTGGTGGTGTCATCTGAACCCACGTTGATTTCATTCTTTCTCTCATTAATGTCATTAGTTTCCGGCATGATCTCAGGATTATGTGAAGTGGACTCTGGCATTGTCTCAATGATCATTTCTGCCTTCTCTTTAGGCTCAACGGGGTTGTGTGTCACAGGATCTACTCCTAGAAGTTTTAGCCTTTTCTTGATTCGGGTGTTCCAGTGGTTCTTGATTTCATTATCAGTGCGACCAGGGAAATGAGAGGCAATCTTAGCCCATCTGCATAAATAAGCATACATGCGTAAACATGAGTATTTTATAATTTCAAAAGCTAAATTTCTTCTATACAACTACTGGATACTAAGTTATTCAGATTTCATAGCCTCAAATCAGTGTAGTGGCCGGCAAATAAATGCTTATAAGTAGGGATGAGGACCTGTTGCCAAGACGAGCATGGAGTTGTATAATTTGATTCTCTTCCATTTCAGATAGCATACCCCTTTTAAGATCAGGCCTCAGATAATTGATCCATCTCAATCTGCAACTTTTCCCGCATCTTAGCAATCCTTTAACACCACAAAAAGCACAACATATTAACAAGTAAGCATGGAGTAAAATATACAACACAATTAAAATATACATGCATGTGTGTGTATGTGAATGTATATGATTTTTAATATTTTTCAGTAGTGAGGCTTTATAAACTAGAAACCTGCGAGCTTGGGGATTGTTCTCCAACACTGTATCCCATTTTCGAGGATAAAATTCATGAGCTTGCGGTCTTCTTCAATAGTCCATGGACCTCTCTTCAACCCAACTTTATCACAGCATGGTTGTCTTCCCATTTGGACGTAAACCTTTCAGAATGCAATGATAAAATCACTTTATAATAGTACTAGTCACTGTGAGAAAAGAAAGTCTTCTTGCACCCCTATATAAACTGTCCCAAGGAACCTAATAATCTAAGAAAGATTCTGCCAGATCATGCTGAAATTAAAATAATAAGTTATGCTGTTTAAGGGGGAGAAACATGATTGGAAGAGATCATGAAGGAGCAATAAGAGTGCATTGGCCTTAAAAGCACGGGCGGTTTGCAATAATAAAGTGTCACCACCCTTGTGAAGACAATGAAAAGCCTATTTTCCTAAATAATCTTGGGAAAAGAATTAAGCAACAGATTAATCGGGGGTCATCTCTGATTACAAATTATTACAAGTGTGAAGTGTGTGTCTGTATATATCATGCAGACAAAGTCCTCTTTTGTTAGTTCTTTTTTAATATGTCAAGATAGAAAAACAAATGTACTGATAGGATTCCTTGGTCCCTTCAAAGCTGGCCAAGTTTGTCGTTAGAAGTAACTCTTTCAACTTAAGAATGTAAACAACAAAAGATGCCGTTTCCAAAAACATTCAAGTTGTTCAAAATCCTATTATGGCTTCACCCGAGGAATATCTAATTCTCGAGCACTTATAGTAAAACAGCAAAGTAAGATTTTCGAGTCATTTTTCATCCATTCGTGCAAATAAGTCATACATTAATAGCTTGATGTTTGCTTGATAGACACTAATGTGGAGTTTGCTATGGCAGTTTGACTGAAAGCTTATCATTCGCCGGTCATTTTGGTGGATTCACTGACTTTGTATTCGGTGTTGTGATGAACTCAAAAGAGTTGAACAAAACAACAATGAGAAGAGAACAGAAACGCAATGATCATGAAAATAAAGATAGAAAAACACTCATTAGAATACTAACAAAATGTTCTTATGAAAGGGTCACATAATAGATTGTTTTATGTTTCCACAAGTGAAAACATATGCCAAAGCCAGAAGTGGACCTTTCAGCTCAAGTACAATTGCCCTATTAAAATGGCATGTATTGTAAAAATAACTGATAATTTCGTTCCCTACATTATGATTATGATGGGTCATATGGTTTATCATTAAAAGTTCTTATAATGTTTTCTATGTTTCAACTTGTTGACCAACAATCAACATCACGGGTTTTAATCCTTAGAAATCATGGGGGAGAACTGCAAAAACTGGAGGTGAACAATGAGGATCAAAATTACGCGGAATGAGTGTCTTCCAGTATCCGAATCCACAAAAATTTGTTGAGAAAATTCTACTACAAAGTATCAAACCTAGTCAAACTTTTTGTCAAAAATTACAACATAAAATAGACAGATTGTTATTGAAAGCTTAGCAGAGCCAACACTCAAATTTTTTATGATTATCAATAAGAGTCATTAGAAAATTATATTTAAGGTCTATACAGACGTGTTGGCAATGTCAAGTCATGAAACTAAATAATACAACTAATGATAATGGAAAAAAGAGGAAGTGCTTGTTGGTTCATGCACCTGTTTGTGTGCATGCAAGTCAAGTCATGTTCACTTTAAGTTGTTAATTCAGGTTAGCATACATTCAACGGATGAAAAAACATCTAGGAGGGGTGTTTAAAAGAAACAGAACAGTACTCTTGATTTTGTTGAGATTTTCTTCAATTATGTGGCATCTTTTTATCTTAATTAATATTTTTTTTTTAGGATTTAATATTGGTGTTGCCAAGCTGTACTTGCAAAGTTACAATTGCTATCATCAGGCGTACTTGGTCCTTTCTTCCTCGGGCAACGAAAATCTTGAATCTTGAAGTTCCTGACATGATTGCGGTTCGTGCAGTTAAGATTCATAACACTTGCAGCCGCACTGGAAAACAACTTCAAAACTGTTTCATTCTCTTCCAGTGCAATGTAGACCACAAGCCAGAGAGGATACTTTTAGCTGAAAAATGCAAATGAAGCATTCTTTATTAGAAAAAGTAATGCAACTAGAAATGAGAAAAAAGGCCTCTTAGGTTGACCTCAGGGAATTACATGAGTTCGGAGTGTTTTCTAGTATAAAATATTGATAGCAATTTTTGTAAATGTATGCAATGTTCTGTGATTACAATAACATCCTCGTATAAAGTACTGATAGCAATTCGTGAGGGTACGCTGAGGACCATGAATCCCACTAGAAATTGCCATGATCCATTAGATGTTTTTTTTTCTTTTGTCTAATACGACGCATCTGATGTTCCTAACCAGCAAGAACATGAACTCAGTTTAGACAAATAGTTAGGTGACTATGTTTTCTGAAATCATGACCGTTAGAAGTGTCTGATATGTCAATGTATTTTACACTGCTCCAGGAAATTGCCTTTCTTGAATTTATATGCTGAGGTTTATTTAAGTATACACATAAACTTCTTCAAAGTTTTTAGCTTCCAATTAGACAGAGGCAAACTGAAACTGCAATGCCTCCCCGATCCCCCCACCCATAAGAAAACAAATAAAAACGAATAAATATTTCACAAGGCTCCTCTAAATATTTTACAAGAGTTAAACCTTATATTTGGGAGAAAAAGGATACAGTTTAAGTGCATCTTTGATATAATATGTACACAAACAAACCACTCATATTAGAAAGTCAAGGCACTGTCCAAGTCATATAGAAAGAAGCATTACAAAATCCTAGAACAAACAACAAAAAGTAAAGCCATTCACAATATTGAAAAAAAGGGCACGCCTAAACGTTTAAGCAACAACTAGGAACAACCTGTAAACTACTAGTCCATCCATTGCTGTGGCAACAATCTATTTACTTAAATTAAATCCAAAGAAAATTTTGATGACGCGATTAACCAATAGTCAATCCATCTCCCATCAAAATGTACTACAAACATATTCTCCAAGACTTGCAAGTTGCATTAAACCAGAACAAAGTCCATTAACATACAATGACACCAAAACTAGGAGATAATAAGATGTGTAAGAATTCATTCAAATGAATTCTACTCATAAATAATGGTATATATTGATACACAACAAAAGAATTATGGTAAGATGTCATAGTGATCAAACTCACCTGAAGAGAACACAAAATATTGCATCTCACAACTCAACTAAACCTAAGCATATAGTTATCTATATTACAAAAAATGAACAGAGGCACAAGAACCAACCGGAAAACTGGGGAACAACCCTGAAGTTAGAGATGACCAACTAATCAAGCTACAAACAAATCATCAATGGTAGCAAGTTGATGGTTCGATGACCATCCTATAATATACATCTGAAATGCCAGTAGCTGGTGCTCCTTTATGTGATTCTGGACTTCTTGTGCTTAATAGGAGAATTCATGACCTCGAAGTGAAATATACTTCTTTACCCAGATAGCAATGTCCTCAGCACACGCTTGGGCCTGAGGTGTTTTAAGGAGCATGTCCAGGGTAGCAAACTCATGAACTGCATCCTTGTACTCGAGAACTGGTGCATCAACATTCACCTTCCGAAGTTCCTCTGAGTAAGCAATGGCTCGATCTCTCATCCAGTCATGCTCTGCTACCACTGTCAGTGTAGGGGGCATGCGCTTTAGAGGCGGCCCTCTATCGGGAACGAGTGGATTTGCAGCAGGGTGGTCCAGGCTGAACTCTTCTTCACGCAAGAAAAGTTTCCATGAAAGTATGCACATTGCCTTGTCATAGAAGTAGGAATTAGCCAGTTTGATCTCGGAATGTGTTGGAACACTTCCAATGAAGAACGGATACATCAAAACTTGTGCAACAACCTTGACCGGATCCAAAAGCCTTCCAGCTTCTACAGATTTCCGAGCCACATAGTCAGCTATATTTGCACCACAACTGACTCCCAGTAGGACGCATCTGATCATTTGGTAAAAAATACGTTAAATTCCAGTATATAACACATGATATCCTAAGATAAAATATACTTCTAGTAATTTTAGTATGTATACAGGTCCGGTAAACAGAAGTTTCACATGATCCTTATAATCACATTTCCATAAAATGTCTAAAAGACATCTATGATTTAAACCTAGATCCACTTGAAGATCATGCGCTACACCAAATCAAGCCTAGATCGAGAATAAGATCATGCACCAACTGAGACTTCCCATCAAACCACAAGTCAACAGATACAGATAACTGTTGGTTGTTCTGTGGCATTATTAGAGAAGTTTAAAACACAGAGGGGGTGACTAATAAAAATGAGTATATTTTTTGAGAGTTACGGCTGCATTAGCTGCGCAACGCATTAGTACTATCTAGAAGTATGGCCAGTAGATCACAAGAACACCAACCATTAAAACTTTTAAAAAGCCAAAAGTTTCCCAGCTAATAAACTTCAATTTTGAAGAATTTTTGTTACATCAACCTGACAAATGAGACCCATTACGGCCTTACTCTTTTATTAAACACCACATGCTAATATAAAACCCCAACTGTCTTGAATAGTGACTGAATGTTGAATATTAAGGACTACTGTACTTGGTAATTTAAATAAAGGGAAATTCTCCATGGTACCCTTTTGTTCTTGGCTTTTCCAAGTGGTGCCATTTCGTGTTTCTGACTTACGAGTGGTACCCTTGTAGTTTAAGTTTCTACAGATTACACCATTCCGT
>PHNY01149821.1:18272-34855 GCA_003724115.2 Anethum foeniculum
GCATATATGCCTAATATTGCAATTACCAGCCCAGCCCACATCTCAATTTCACATAGAAAACTTCAAAGCCTAACAATAATATAGCACTCATTTTTGATATCTCTCTTTGTCACAAAAACTCTACAAACATCATGACATGCCTTTCTAAATCATTGGCATCGACATCGTACTCATCTCAGGTCAAAACTAGTAGGAATTGGCTATATCTTCCGTCAGAGCTAACATCATTAATTTTGATGCGTGTAGGTTCAATCGATCTCTTAATAAGCGTTCAAAAAGTGTGTAAACTATGGCGTAGAATCTGCTATGATCCGGCTATATGGCGAGTTGTGGATATTAGTTCTATGACAAATCGTTATTACTTTTATAGACGAATTGCGTACGAAGCTAAAATGGACAAAATGGCTAGGCAAGCTGTGTACTTGAGCTATGGACAAATGATCGATTTTATTGTGCACGATGTTGGGTCAAATGAACTGCTTAGCTTTGTTTCCGATCGGTAATTATATTCTTATTAAATTATTTATTTTGATATTATATGAAATGAATATTTAAACTTGATAATGTTTTCATTAGATTCTCATTTATATGTTAATTTGAATTCCAGTTCTATACATTACCCTCTGCATCAATTTATATGTTTAATTTGAATTTTAGTTCTTCATTGCATAATCTCCTGGATAGTCTATTAATTATAGGTGTGTAAATATACAGATGGTTGATATACTAGGAATGATATCAGATAACCTATTCTATTGACATATGACATAAGGTGGCTAAAGAAAGGGCAGAATCGTAATATTAAAATAACACTAGGGATAAAATGGGTAATTTAGATTAAAAGGGATAGAACAGAAAGTGTTGTAGATAGGGTTATCATCTGAGAACTATTTTTTGTTTGACAAAGTAGTGAAAACTCACATCTCAAAGTGTGAGGCTACTATCAATTTTGTTTCTTTAGTTCCATAAAATCACATGAACTTTTTTAAGTTAAGCTCTCTTCTGTGTGTTTTAATAGTCTATTCTTAGCAAAGTGGTATTAGAGCATGTCGGTTCATTCAAAGCAACAAGATGGAAGCACCACCATCTAACCAGTACCGTATTGAATTATTACAACGAGTGTTTAAAGATCTTCATGTGATGATGATGAAAGATCCAAAAAACTCTCATCGATCATCTCAATAACTTAGTAGAGTGAACCACGCAATGTATGGATGAGAGAATTGCCAAAGTAAGGGATAATTAATAGGGATTATTAAATTTGATGAATAGAGAGCTGGAAAATTTCAAGAAGAGATGAGATCTTCAATCACAACTCTCAAAGAAATGAAAACTCTATAAGGAGAGGCCAAAATGCGATGTTTAGAGTATCGAACTGGAAAAAGATGTTTTCGGACATTCGCAAAAGCTGAGGTAATTTTCAACAACACAATGCAGGTGGTATGAATTGACAATATAAGAAATTGGATTTCCATATTTTTGAAAGTACCAACCACGACGGACGGATTCTTAGGGTAAAACGATATTTCAAAATCTACCATTTGAGTGATGATGAGTAGGTGCGAGTTGTTGAAAGCATATTTTATCATGGTATCAAGAGCCTAGGTTATCCTCACAAGAGATTGCGGGTACAAGAAAAATAAACCTGCTAGAATTACTAGGTACAACAATAATTAACATTGCGAGACTTCGTGATGTTATGAAGAATTTGTAAGTGTGATAAGAAAACATAACGAGAGTCATGGTGTGAGGAAAAAAATGACAATCCGACTATTGTTTCTTGATTTGGACTACGACCAATCATGATGATGATGGAGTTTTATAAGAGACTCAAACCAACAACAACAAAAAAAGGATCAATTCGAGAAGAATCGTGAAATAAACAATAATGGTGGCATCATTGACAAGGATGATGACATGGACAAGATGACAAATACAATGATGGAGATCTGATCAGAACGAGAAAACTGATTCAAGTGGTTGATTAAAGTGGACGATTTAGAGCGAGAAAACTGATTTAAGTTGCTGATTGAACTGGAGGATTATTTTTTTATTTTTATTTTGGCAAACTCTCGACTTGAGTATCGTGAGTTTGAGGGGGGATGTTGGGATATGTAAGAGATAAACTTAAATATTATGAATGAGAATGTATAACCTTGACCATTATGAATGATTTGTTTTCATTGTTAGAAAATATTATACTTAACCATGTCTTGTAATCTATATATACTAAATTATTTTGAATGAGAATGTATAAACTTGAGAGCATATTTATCAGATTTCTAATGATCGGGATGCCCTATTATGATATTAGTGAGAGTAGAGTTGGAGACCTACTTAGCATTGGAAGGATTTTCAAACGATATTCCTTCATCAGTTTTGTCCAACAATAGTTGGGAGTTCACGTGAATAGTTGTCGAACCACCATAAAATTGTTGACATTAACTAGTATCGCCATCAATTTATCTAATTAATGGCTCATTTAGTAGATGTTTCCAAGAAGATTGTTAATGGCCATATATAACAGAGTTAAAAGATGAGTGAGAGCTAAAGTTTGTTTGATTAGGCCTCAGTAAAGGATTTATTTTTCAAAGTGGGAAATAATTTAAGGAGGTGCCAAATATTAAAGGCGATCGTAAGCAGACCGAACCACTATACTATAATGCTTATTCAAGAAACTTAAGTTCATCTTCCTCTTTTAAAAATCAGTCTAATTCCGTTCTTTAGTGTTTGGTTAACTATTTATAAAATTTGAAACCCGTTACTCAAACCCATGATCGAGGAACGAATTTTGGAACCGGAGAGAATTTCTAATGATCGGGATGCCCTATTATGATATTAATGGGAACATGGTTGGAGGCCTACTCAGCATTGGGAGGATTTTCAAACGATGTTCCTTCATCAGTTTTTTCCAACTATAGCTAGGAGTTCATGTGAATAGTGATCGAACCACCAAAAAATTATTGACGTTGACTAGTATCCCCAGCAATTTATTGAATTAATGGCTCCCTTAGTAGGTGTTTCCAAGAAGATTGTTAATGGCTAATATATAACAGAGTTAAAAGATGAGTGGGAACTAAAGTTCGTTTGCTTAGGCCTAAGTAATGGAATTATTTTTCAAAGTGGGAAATAATTTAAAGAGGTGCCAAATAATAAAGAGGATGGCAAGCAGACCGATCCACTATATTATAATGCTTTTTCAAGAAACTTAAGTTCATCTTCCTATTTTAGAAGTCAGTCTAATTCCGTTCTTCGGTGTTTGGTTAACTATTTGTAAAATTTAAAACCCGTTACTCAAACCCATGATCGAGGAACGAATTTTGGAACCAGAGAGAATTTCTAATGAACGGGATGCCCTATTATGATAGTAATGGGGGCATGGTTGGAGGCCTACTCAGCATTGAAAGGATTTTCAAAAGATGTTCTTTCATCAGTGTTTTCCAACCATAGCTAGGAGTTCACTTGAATAATGGTCGAACCACCATAAAATTATTGACGTTGACTAGTATCGCTATCAATTTATTGAATTAATGGCTCCCTTAGTAGGTGTTTCTAAGAAGATTGTTAATGGCCAATATATAACAGAGTTAAAAGATGAGTGAAAGCTAAAGTTCGTTTGCTTAGGCTTAAGTAATGGATTTATTTTTCAAAGTGGGAAATAATTTAAGGTGGTGCCAAATAATAAAGGGGATGGCAAGCAGACCAATCCACTATACTATAATGTTTTTCCATGAAACTTAAGTTCATCTTCCTCTTTTAGAAGTTAGTCAAATTCCATTCATAGGTGTTTAGTTAACTATTTGTAAAAATTGAAACCCGTTACTCAAATCCATGATCAAGGAACGAATTTTGGAACCGCAGAGAAAAGTTAGAGGTATAAGGTTTCAACTTAAATTTTAATTATTTCATCTTTATTTGTAGAATTAAATGTAATCTTATTACAGAAATTAAATATAATGTTATTTAATATTAAACAAATAAAATTATTTTTGTTTTTCTAGGTAATCACATGTTTATATATTCAAATTATTTGAAAATTATATAACGATTTAATTTCGTATGTATAATGTACACTAACAGACATGTGTATTTACATAATGACAAAAAATTAGTTAATAATTATAATATAATACTAAAATAAAAATAAAAAGATTTCAAACTATTTTTACCAATTTAGAAATATTAGTAAAAATATAAAAAAAATTGTACAAAATTGAAAATCTCTCTCAACTTGGTCATTGGAATTTACACTATGAAGTTGTTTGAAGGTAGTGGTCCACTGGATAGCCTTAATGATAGACCCGAGCTCTACCCATGATTTGTCCTGAACTAGTTAAAAAACTGGGCTTACCTTTAGATTCGTCCAAGTTTTTTGATATGTGCTTAGAGGACATGAGATGGTGTACAAGGCGAAGGGGAGTGGTAATTGGTTGTCCTCTACCTTCAAGGAGTCATTGTCATCAAAGATTACCTTTGTTTGCTACTTGGTAATTCAAAATTAGTATCGGGGTATAGTAGTTAGAGAAGTTGGGCATGATTTCAATCAATGGGAAAACACGAACAATGAAATTCAAATTGGGGGAGAGTACTGTGACACCGGAAGGGGATCCTTTATTGGGGTGTACAATAATATCTTCAAAGGATTTGATCAAGACCATTTGAAATGGAATGACAGTTTCTTGGTAGAATGTAATCATTCGGGGGCTATAGTAAAATCAAATCTATTATCATTCCAGCCTATTTGAAACTGGTCATTCACTAGCATGCACATGTGTATTGCATGGCGACCGAACTTCCTTTATCCCGAGGCCATGAGCATAACATTAATCTAAAAAAAGGCACTAACCTGGTTAGTTTATGCCCTTACGGGTACCCCAATCTTAAAACATGAAATTGAGAGGTTAATTCATGACACGATGAAAGCGGATACATAGAACTCAAGAGTTAAGCAACTTTTTTTTTTGTCTGATCAAATGTGTACATGGTTTCAGATGTTCTGTATTGACTAGAGGATCCTATATAAAGCTACAGTGATGAATAAGTTCTCATTCCAGTGATTGATCAAATTTTGCACAATTTAGGAAAGGCCAAAGTCTTTTTCAAGCCCGACTTAAATTCTACTGACCATCAATTCGTAATTCGAAGTGAGAATATCTTGAAGAGGGCCTTTGAGTCACATTATTGACACAGTTTCTAAACCTTAATTAAGGAAGTCCACCCTATTCTTTTTCGGTGACATCCTTATCTATAACGAATAGGGAGAAGAATACTCAAAACATCTTCCCACTGTTATAAAAATTCTCTCTTGATATTGTATACCGATGCAAAAAAAGTGTGCATTCAGACTAGATTAGTTGGCATATTTGGGCCAAATCATATCTAGGCATGGGGTGGTGGTTGATCCAAAGAAAGCACAAGTCAGGGAAAAATGGTCTAAACCCCGAAATTTGAAAGAATTGAAGATATCTTTTTAGATAAACTAGGTATCACTGGAAGTTTTTTCACATATACTACTGCAATTACTCAATTTCTAACATATCAAACGTGAATAGATCAATTAGGGTGGAATAAGTAGCCAGTTTTACTTTTAATCAACTTAAGGGAGCGATAATGCAAGCCCTAATTTTAGCTATATATGCCTAATTTTAACAAGAGCTTCTTTATTGAAATGGATGCCTAAGCTTTTGAGTTTGGGGCCATATTGCTACAAGAAGGACATTTGGTGGTGTATTATGATAAAGTTTTTGGAATAAAAGCACGATTGAAGTCTATATACAGAAAAGAACTCATGACTATCATACTGGTTATACTCAAGGGGCGTATTTATTTATTGGGATGCAAGTTCATTATCCGTATAGAAAAACAGATTCTTAAAATCATGTTGCAACGACGTGTGGTTGGTTTAGAGTACCATAAGGCTTTGTAAGATTATGGGATTCGATTTTGAGATCCATTAACGTGGCTGACACTTTGTCCAAGTAATTTCAAGCTGTGTCAAGTGGGGGCATTGATATCGTTTAGGGGACCTAAGTTGAATGATTTTCAACCTCAAACACAGCAAGACCCGTTTATTCAAAAATTGACAAATGACTTGCATACAATAGTTCAAGTCCCAAACGGGTATCAATTGGATCATGGAGTCATAATGTATAATGTAGAGTGGCTATTTCATAACACTCGCTTTTAAATACTACTTTCCCAAACCAAAGGGAGCTAATATTATTCTAGTCATTGTCGATCATTTATCCAAGTATATGCACTTTATTCCTTTAAAACGCCCTTTCATTATCGTTTATGTGGCCTGGTTACTCATTCGCAAGATAGTTCGCCTGCACAAATTTATGTCCATAATTGTCTCATATAGAGATTAAGTGTTTATGTCCCTCTTTTGACATGAATTGTTTAAGTCAGAAGGAACCAGATGCTGTCATAGTTCAATGTATCACCCATAGTCGATGGACAGACTGTAATGGCTTAAATGTCTATGATGTTTTAAATCTTAGGAAACCAAGGACTTAGGTGACATGGCTTTCTAGGGTTGAGTAGTGGTACATACAGCCGTGGAATTTCAAGTAGACAATGTTAAGGAACCGTTTACTCGAAAGCCCATATATGGGTCAAAAAGTGGACTTTCAAGATAAAAAGAATCAAAAGAAAAAGGTCTTGGGGATAAAAAAAACAATAACAGGTGCCGGTTTCTTTATTTATAAGACTGGCACCAACAGTTCATCACAGAAGAAAAGACTCACTAAGAGGGGATCACTAACTAATACTCCCTCTGCCTCCTGAGTTATATTCATTAGAGGACGGGGGCTCGGCATACATTTTAACGCTCATTTATAACATAGTTTGATAAATTATTTTAAATTATTTTTTCTAAATAAAAATTTAACATTTGAAGTTTAATTTAAAAAGAGAAAATTTTAAAAATAAATTATGGAAGCATACTTTATATTTGTCTTAAAATGCTTGTCGAACATTGAAAAAAACATGTCTACAATTCAGAGGGACGGAGGGAGTACTAATCTTATATACCTATTTAACAGGGAAATTATCTACTCCATCCGAAGTAGGCGATAAGCCAAGCCCTAGGCAATATTGGAAATATTAAGCAAGCCGCCCTCTTCCTTCTTCATTGTGACGTGGAACCGAAGAAGCTCTTCTTTCATATAGTGGGAGGCTGGCCGAGCACGGATCTTAAGAACCTGTTCTTACAATGAACAATGGTGGAGAACGTTGGGTAAATATAAATATGCCCTCATCCAACCGCGATGTGGAGAATTAATACAAGAAAAATACTTTCATTTCCAGTATCCTTCTATGTTTTTTTATATGTTATATTAAAGTCCTCATATATCTGGTGTTTCATCCATTTTAGGTTCTATCAATTTTATAACAACTATCTCCAACATGCGCATCTTTGGGGCATAAATTTACCTTTCGTGTTCATAATAAATTGTAAGAATGTTGGGGGTGGCAAGGAGTCAAACCTAGTCCTCCCGCCACCCTGAGCTCTGATACCATGTTAAGGAACCTATTACTCTAAAATCTCAAGGTATTAGAGAAAGACCATTCCATGATCTTATATTATTATTCTAACAGGCGATAAGTTTTGTTAATGACGTAACCTTACCGAAAGTAGTCCCTTGTCAATCAACCATGTGATAAGCTGAGTGACCTTTTCTTTGATCCTTATGAAATTATCGGTGAATAGGCAAGACGGCCTTGAAATGGCTCTTTCTCTTGATGCTTAGATCCACCCCCATCTTCTGTGTTTTCCTGCTCAATAAAGTCGTGGAACCAGTTCGAGTAATACTGCCCCTTCTACATGTCCTCACAGATTCACTAGTCCTCAACAGTAAACTAGAGCAAGTCTTGGAAATTTCTCCCTCTGTGGAAGGCTCCTCTATGTTTATGAGGTCATCATATGGGAAGGATTATCAGAGGCTGGAAGACCTGAGCATGTTGTAAAAGTAAATTCCTGAATTCCACCCTAAGGAGAAGGTGATTCTTTTCGTCAGGTTTAATGCTAAAAATGATATTGAGGCTCACGTAGTCACGTTCCATTGATAAATAACAGAAGAAATTTGAAGAAAGAGCATGACAATAATAAGAAAATAACATTGAGGGCATAATAGGTAATTTCAACCTAAAAGGGAGGAAAAAGGAAAGTAATCAAAATATGGTTGATGGAGTTATCATCAGGGCAGTATTTTTGTGTTAGAGTGTTTTTCTCTCTCCTCTCAGTTACTAGTGACACAACTCACCTAATTTGTGCTACATTATTAATTTAGGTTATTGGTGTCAACTATTATTTTACTTTGGGCAATTTTATGTTTACCTTGTTATATTTATTGCCTTGTCAATATTGAATCTCATCCTTCATTAACAAACCCATTCTAGAATGAACAATATACCATAGGTGAAATCGTGTACTAGGAATTGTTTCAAAACAAAAGATTGACCAAAAAATAAATGTACCAAAATAAACTGGATTCATGTTTGGAACTGGACTTTATAATTTTGTAGATTTGAATCTTTTTGTGATAACAGAGTGTGTTTAAAATGAGAAAGATTAGAGATAAAGAGAAAGAGTGTGGATAGAGATAGCTAGAGAGAGTGAGAAAAGCAATGGAGATAAAGATAAAGAGAAATGGTGAAAAAGTATTTTCCATTTTATAAACATTCAACAAATATAGACTAATAAAAATAAGGACCTGACACTAGACCAATATAACCGAGCAATTCCTAACATCTCAGCCCAGTTCAACACCACCATGTCCTTATGGTGATCCAATTCAACCTTGTCTCTAACAGACATCAACATTTCTTTTTTATTTCCCTTTTCCTTTACAAGATCGTAAAGGTATACCCTAGGAAACACATACATGAATGCGGCGACACGGGATATGGGTATAGGGACAGGGGGATTCGCCAATTAGTAAAGAGTCCTGGATACGGGACACGGCAACAAAAGAAGTTGAAATAATATATATATATATATATATATATATATATACACACACACATATATATATATATATGTATAGGAATTTCTATGTCAAACATTGAATTACTTGATTCAAAAGATCATTATCTCGTGTAAAAGGAAGAGCTTCCATTTGTGGTTCATCAAGAAAGAGATTTGCAATCTCTAGAATACTTTCCGGTTGTGATGAAAAATGTCGCACAATTAGGGTAAAATCAGATGGTATTGGGCTTTTTTTAGGTGGGCCAAATCCTGGTTCGTGTCAAGTCGCTTGTTTGCCCCGTGTCGGAGCCATGTCCCCTGCCGCTTTTTGTGTCGACACGCCACAAGGCGTGTAGGACATGTACTCACCCGTGTCCGTGTCGGTGCCGAGTCGCCGTGTCGGCCGTGTCCGGCACACATATGGCACATTTACCTTCTACTCATTTAAGAATTCAATATGTCCAATTAATTAGATGTCGTGTGTTCTTTCATAAATTTGTACTTGACATATTTGCAACTAATTGATGTTTCCTCGTAAGCTTAAAAACCTCCTGCAAATGGTATAAAGTACAAAATTCATAGGTATAAAATCAACTTAATGATAGATTAACAGAATTTGAAATCAAAAGTGACTGATCCGGAGGACCCTAGCTAATCTACTCCCAATCATAGCTGCCCATAAGTAAGGTCCTCACTGTGGTTTGATCCCCTCTCTTCCACTTGAAATCTGACCCTCGTATTTGCGCAGATGATTTCCATTAGCTACTGACACCCTCATAGGTGTTGTTTCCACCAGCTCACAATTCAATATTGTAGCTGTTTTCTCAGCAACAAAACTGTGAGTACTTCCACCACCAACCAAAATTGAAAAATCTTGTTTCCTTTTATCCTAATTAGGTTGATAGTTCAACTATTAGTAAACCCCTCAATGGCATGCACTGAAACTCCCATCTGAGTTCTACTGTCCTTCTCAATGGATGTTTCCCACTTTTCTCCTTCTCAATTGACTCGCCATGCTCCGGCCTTTATTGTTTCTTCAGCCTCCATGTACGGGCCATTTTGGTTGCTGTCATGCTTAGCATTCACTGGTTTCATTTCAAAGGAATTGATCTCCTTCTAAATACTTTTTTTTCTAAATGCTAGTATTTTAAATTCAATTGTAAACTGTGGCTATCATATCATGCCACCTCTTGTACGTGTGCCTCTTCTCCCTTTGTATGAGAATCTTCAAAATTAATTATCTGCCTTAGGAATACTTGTTTAAGATTTCTCGGTGCTCCTTCAGGCTATATTAATTGGAGGCTTGTTCTATTGAATTAGGAATTTAATGGTATTTATTATATCTGAAGACAATCCACAAGTGAAACTCTCCACCAACTATATATGAGTTGAGGAAGTTTTGCTTTCAGCTGTTCCCTCGAAATCTGAAAATGACCTAAATAATGATCAACACTTGTGGTATGTTTTAGTTGTTTGAATATCTCATACAACTACTCCTACCATGTAGTGCGTCCTGCATCATAGACTTGAAACCATCTCCTGGCCACTCCTTCCAAGTGCATTCCACCAATAGCAGTCTTCTTATGATCTCTTTCACCGAATATCTCCAAAATTTTCTCCGTCCTTAAACAATTTATAAACTCTGGATCCTTCTACATATTAAGGGAAACTTAGCTTGAGCTGAGTAAGTGTTCCTCCCGAGTAGTATCCAATTACATTCCTCAAAGGTTCTCCATCCAAAGGGATTTACTAATCTTTCTTCCTAATTATAGATTTCATATTTCTTATGAAGCACGAATTCTGTACTGCTACCTCCATATTAGTTGTTCTATTTGCTGCAACTTCCGACTAATATTCTTTCTGAGCAATAAGAATTGTTGTTGCACCTTCTGCAACAACTCATAGGAGGACTTGTCTATTTATCTTTTCAATCTAATGCTAGTTCACCACCAAATTCAACCGCTACTAAACTGAATAACAAAACAATTAACTCCAAACTTGAACAATGATACGTCTCTCCGCACTTGTTAAAAAAATCTTCAATAAATTAGCAGTCACAAACAATAATTCCACCATTATTTCAACAATAAAAACAGCAGCAAGTATAAAAAAGTCAACTTAAATAAAAAACCACCACTGGAATTCGAACTTCTATATACTCATGATATCAGTAACTTGCAGAATATATCTGAGATTTCTTCACTTTCAGCTTCGCTTAACTCGTTTTGAGGTGCACAGTATGACTGAAGTAGTGGTAATTGATCGAAAAATTGAGCTCTCTGATACCAAATCTGTCAGCAACTAAGGTTTACATTGTTATGTATTTGAATATTTTTGGTGTTCTACAGTTTCTAAGTTCAGATATGTGAGAATATCTTGGAGAAATGACGCAGAAAGATAGAGGGGTAGAGATAGTTCAGAGAGAGAGTTCAGAATTAGAGAGATTAGGATATATAGAGAGTCTAGAGAGAGAGAGAGCTTTGAAAATAAGAGAGTTAAGTGGTGCAAAAGTATTTCCAATTACTGAAAATTCAACATTATACAACGTGCACACAGTTCTGCTTTTTATAGAACCTTGCTAACTCAACTTGAATGCTTGAAATTACTCTAGTACTCCTGGACTAGCAGTACGTCTAACACTGCACTACCTTGAGCAAATGCCGACAATTACTGCTCAGGGTTTGCTCTATATTCTTTTTACTACGTTCCTTTGCACTTTACTCTTCTGATTTATGTTTTAGTAGCGATATGTTCACATTTTTCAAAAGTGCGCATAAGCTCTCACTTCTCATGCATGTGATATGTTGTAATGACCATGCTCTGCAGTCTGCACCTTGCTCTTATGTGCACGTGTTAGGTGACTTAAAGCCCTGAACTTACACGCTATAGTGAGGAAAACGAGATAGCAAAGTCTTAGCCGGGGTATAAAACTCACTAGCCCCTATGTAGTAGATACCGATTGAATGAAATGCATAACTTAATACTGAAATTAGCTAAAAAAAATTAATTTTTTAGAAGTGAATATTAAGGTTAATCCTCTTTTTCTTTTCTAATTATAATCACTTACTTTACTTATCCTAAATTACTTATAGTAGTTAAGATTTTGCGAGTATCAAAAATGGGGTGCATTGGATAACTGAAGCACCCACTGGCTCCAAGGACATTAAACTATGAATAGATCAACTGACTAAATTCATTACGAATTCTGTTACTGCCAATTGCTATTGTATATTTGTGATATTCAAATCTTAAGTTTGTACACTGTTAACAGATTTTACAAAGCGCCTAGCTCGTGCATCGTCCTTATATAGTTTGCTAATATTTGTAATTATATGTTTATGATGCGCAAATGCATATATATATTTGGAGTTCTTAATTATGTGTAGATTATAAATGGCCTATTTTAAGATGTGAAATATATCTTTGGTGGTCAAAATAAATGTTGACGGTTGTTTGATTACCACATGTTCACAGAGCACGCCAGCTGAAATGTCTACGGCTTGTATCTTGCTTTAGAATTACAAATAAAGGGGTGAGCGAGATGGTTAAGAAACTTCCTTTGTTGGAGGAATTCCACTTACATCATGTTCCCATCTCAAAAAAGGCTATTGAAGTTGTAGGGCGCTGTTGCCCTCTTCTAAAGTCATTCAAGTATAGCAGATAGTTTTTTTTTACTCACCTTATGAGTGTGATGAGGCAGCTTTAGCTATTGCACAAAACATGCCTGGACTGCGCCATCTCCAGCTCCTTGGAAATCAGATCATAAGTGATAGCTTGCTGGCCATCCTTGAGAATTATCTTCATCTTGAATCTCTTGATTTGCGGGGTTCTTTCAATTTTGTTAGACTTGAACCTGATTTAGCAAGGAGGCTCTCTGAGAAGATGAAGAATCTAAGCCTCACATCTGACTATACTAAAGCATATGATGATCCGCAAGCATTTGAATATAGTGTGGACTATGCATCTGAAGGATCTGACGATAGTGAGGACTATAGTGTGGACTATAGTCTTGGAACATTTGCATGCATTTAACAGTTGATGGATGCCTTATTTGCAACATGCAGCTGTAAAAGGATTTTATTTTTTTTATGTATGCCCCTTGTTTTTATTCCATTTGACATGGTACTTGGATGAATCAGACTGGTTGAGATATTTTGGATGACTCTATAGTGTCTTTGGGATCATGACAGAACAGATTACATTTGTCAAACTATGTCTTTCATTCAACTGTTTCTTTTGCTAGTTCTCTCATTCAACTGTTAGACATTTGTGAACATGCTTTTACGACAACTTCTTAAATAAAAATCCTGTGAATGGGTAATTTTTGCAGTTAAAATTGTTAAAATTGGAGATTTTATAAAATTTAAAATTCTTGCTTTGCATAAAATCATTAATTTAGTGAATTCAAAATTTTAACTTTTCATCTGACAAAAAAAATAAAAAATTAATTTTTCAAAAAGTCACTAGTTTCAACTACAGAAATCACTAGTTGTCACTGTTCTTATTTTAATAATTTCTCACTAGAGTGACACCCATTGTGAACAATATAATTGTTGCTTTAAAGGATACATGATTGTGCTATTTTGGACACAATTCACTTAATTTATGCTAGGGCTAATACCTTTCATCATAAAATACCGAATAATTGTTAAATTAAGAAATTACATTTCTCTACATATGATCGACATCATCATTTCGGTTAATAGTATAAACAAATTTAGTTGCATTTATAAAGCATATCACGATTTTACTCTCTATGTTCACTTTTACATATGCAATTTTGAGGAAAAAAAATTGGAATCTTCAATGTTATTAGCAAAAATGGTTACCTAAAATAATATAAAAATAATTTTATCTAAAAGTTATCGAATGAATATGGGATTGTTGTTCTACTTATTTGATTATAATAGTGGGTTATATTTTAAAAATAGCTATTATCATTTCAAGTTATTATAAATAAAATGTATCATCTCAATATGCACACATATGATTTGAACCGCAAATATAGCAAATATTATGACATTGACTAAAATTTTAACCGAATGTCCCAATGGAGTGCAACCTCTTTTTACATATTTACTATTATTTTATTTAGGACATGTAACATAAATTTTTAATTAATAATTTTTTGGGGATATACTCTTAATACATGTCAATTCTACTCTTAAAGCAATTTTAGTGCTAATCTTCCAAAATTACTCCTATATTTACTATTTACAAGACTTAGACTTTTTTAAAATGGTTGAATTCTCAATTTTACCCCTATAGTTACAAATTTTTTTCTCACTTCTGTGAGAGACTTGTTTTTCTCTCCTTCTCTTTTACTGAGTCGTGAGAGTTTCTCTAAACCATAGCTAATGCAAGGGATATTCTAAAACAACTGGCTGATATTAATATAGAGGATGAAGAGAATGAGGAACTCATTTTTGGTGATATAAGGTCGTGGAGTATTCAAATAAGTTCGAACTTTGCTTGGTGGGTAGATTTTTTACTAAAAAGAGTACAAATAGTAGGGATATGAAAACAAAGCAAGCAGATATATGGTGACCGACGAGGGGTATAACCATCAAGGATTTAAAACCTGGGGTGTTTCTTTTTCAGTTTTATCATGTGGATGATATGAAATGGGTCCTTAATGGAGGATCATGGTCTTTTGATGGCGCTATGCTGGTGATTAATACCATTTCTGATGGGGAGGATCGTTAAAAGTTCCGTTACATGAGTTACAATTCTGGGTACAGATCCATGGCCTGCCTTCAGGCTTCATGACTGAACAAGTGGGGAAGCAGCTAGGAAATTTCTTTGGCTCCTTTGTACTGTTTGATCCCAACAATAATACTAGCATCTGGCGTGAGAGTATGCGGTTGAAAGTAAAGATTGATGTTAGAAAACCACTGAAAAGGAAGAAGAAGATTTGTAGAAAAGACGGTACATAATGAATTGTTCAATGTAAGTATGAAAGATTGGCGGACATCTATTTTATTTGTGGCCTACTATCTCACACAGAGAGGTTCTGTATGAAGAAAATTGAATCCTCATCTCAGGAGGTGGTAAAGGAATGGAGTGGGTGGCTCCGAGCACCACCACAGAGGACGGTAGGGCAGGGCAGGAAAAAAGCCAGTGGCTACGGGATGAAAGGGATGTGGAATGGGGCGCTAATTTAGGGAAAGATAATTATTATCAGCATTACAAGGCTAAATGATGTGGGGGAAAGGAAGGAGAGGGTAGTCAGGGACGTGATTGTAGAAGTTCAGTACATGGAGTAGTTGGTTGGGCGGGGAAAAAAGATTTGGTTGAAATTTCAAATGAGCACGTACGAGACCAAAATATAAGGTTGTGATTTGTCAATGGGCCGTCTGAGGAAGAGTTGTATGGGCTTCATATTGATGAACGTAAACGAAGGCATAGTGACCCAATTATCAATTTTCTCATGGAAGTAGATGGTGGAAACACGATAACTATTTCAGAAGCTGTTCTTTCTAATGGTGATTGTGCAGCATCTTCTAATGAATATTTGGCTACACTTGCAAAGCAAGCTAGCCAGGCATTATGAATCTCCTAAGCTGGAACTGTCGAGGGTTGGGGAACCCTCGTACAGTTCGTGTTCTTAACAATATGTTAAAGACTAATAAACCCGATTTTTTGTTTCTATCTGAGACTCTCTCAAAGGCCAGTAAAATAGAAAGTCTTCGCATTTGTTTTGGTTTTTCTCAGTGCTTCTCTATTGATTGTGTGGGGCATTCTGGAGGTTTACCTGTGTTTTGGAGGAGACACGTTAATTGTGAGATTCTCAGTTACTCCCAAAATCATGTGGATGTGTTATTTTCTGATAATGGAGTAAAATCTTGGCGTCTCTCTTGTTTTTGTGGCATCCTAGAGAGGTCGAGGCTTAAAGATTCCCGGGATTTTATTAATTTGTTGGATTCTAAATCCATTTTGTCGTGGTGCAACTATGGAGATTTTAATGATCTTCTTTTCCCATAAGATAAGTTAGGTATTGTTCCTCACCCACCAAGCTTGATTGAGGGTTTTAGAAAGGTGATTGACGATTGTTCGCTATCTGAGCTCGACCTGTTTAGAGGTAGGTACACCTGGGAAAAAAGTCAAGGTTCTAGCAGTTGGGTGAGAGAAAGATTGGATAGGGATTTTGCAACTCGATCGTGGTGGGATAAATTCCCTCTTTGCAAGCTCTCAGTGCAACATGTTTTGTGTTCTGACCACGATCCTTTGCTTTTGGACCTCCTTAGTGTTTCAGTTTCAAAGAAACAATTTCGTTTTAAATTCGAGAATAAGTGGTTACAAGAGCGTAATTTTCATAAGGAGGTCAGCGATCATTGCCTTAGTCTCCCTGCAACTCATATTCTTCCTAAGCTTATTTCAGTGTCCTCATTCATGGCTCGTTTGGGCCGTAACTTTTTTCACAAATTTCTTGAAAAGATAAAAAACAGAAAGAAGTCAATGCAAAGGTGGTGGACCGTACTGTAGAAAGTGTAAATAAAGAGTATACCTTAAATCGAGATTACGCTAACAAAAATACTGAATGATAATTCGAGGCACGTGAAAACCACGCTATCCTTAAAACAGATAAGCCCCTTCATCATGGTGCTTGAAG
>PHNY01149977.1:20599-32056 GCA_003724115.2 Anethum foeniculum
ACTAGTAATGACTCAATTGCAGTTTTAAGAGATATAGCAGTGGTGTCAGTTGCATAAAATAGTAAAAAAAAAAAAAAAATTAAAAATTTTAAATAATGTGAGGGCACGTGACCCCATGTGCCTCTGTGTAAATCCGGCTCTGGTGAAACGGAGGGAATATTAAATATTTTCAATGTTATGGTCAAACCTGTATCGATTACTTTACTCTCTCTCTCCTAAGTCTTTAACTATTTTTAGTTTTCAATTCACGAGTACGGCCATTCACTTTATTTTAATATATTATATAATTACATTGATGTCGGGTATTTTTTACTTTTAAATTGCATTTGAGGTATTTACAATAGAATAAAAAAAATTGGTTACTATTTCTGTTATTAAGATAAAATCACAAACTAATATATAAAAATTGTGGTATTCTATTTTGTTTTTCACAAGATTTAAATTAAATTAGCAAAAATCATTTTTATGCAACTTTGTCATGTTTAATATATTTTCTGTAAGAAATAAATTAATTAAATAAATTTCAAATTTAAATTTAAATTTTATGTTATCAAAACAATAATTTTAAATTTTATTTCAAAAACATATTAGAACTTAGTTAAAAAATTGTAAATATATTTAAAAATAATTTTGATCATCATATAAAATAATGTGTTAGGCTTTATCATTATCTTCGTTATTCTATTTCGAAACAATATAACATATATTAATTAAATACGTCCAACAATTCGTATTATTATCATATAATTAATTAAATGAATGATTTATTTTGAAAACATATGAGATTTAACTAATTTCTTTGGATATATTGGTAATGTGCTCAAATATAATCAATTTTTCTCTATACATTTTCATTATGAATAAATTCCATTAGATATGTTTGTGAAGAGAAGATGAGTACATTTATGTGGCGCCTCTTAGATCGTCTCGTTCTATTTTTTAAATTTTCTCAATTTTTTGAATTAAAATATTAAAAACTAGAATTACTTAAATTATAGCTGATAAAATAAGTCGGAATCGAATTCTATATCTTAGATTAGTAGAATCCAAGTCATATAATTCTACAACCAATTAGGCACAGAAACTTGCCCACCAAATCTCCCAACACCTATATAAAGGAAATAACCCTTATTTTTTAGAATTACGTCGGACACAGTTCCAAACAAACAGGAATTACGTCTTGGCAGCTTGATTCTTGGTTCTCCTTTAACTAGTGTTATTATTTGATTGATTTTTTTTTAATGCTTGATTAATTTTGTGATTTAAAAGCAGCCTTTTGTCCGGGTAGAATTAAGAATGTTATGAATCGGTTAATTTTAGAGTTTTATTTTATTATTCAAGCTATTTAATTGCAAAACACATTATATGGTATTTAAATTAAAGTAATTAATCTTTATTATTTTAATAATAATAATCAATATTTAATAATTTTCAGATGTTGTACTATCATATTTAATAATAATCATCATCAACATTTAAAAATATTCATATTGTGCCACCGCGAGGTGTGCCTTATTGTTCCAATATGTGATAAAAAATAAAAAAAGTCAAATTAGTATAATTTTTAATATTTAAACTGCAACTCAAAGGTAAAGTGATAGTACTAAAACTCAAAAGTAAAAAAAAAAAATATATTCATTTTATCTTTTGAAATTTTATACAATTATAATAGTTATCGATGTTTTACAAGTTTTAAGAAATAAAATTAAAAATAAATTAAAAGAATTATAATAATTATGATTTAAAAGTTTTAAAAGGACCATTAGATAGCTGAACACGACAAATGTAGAACTAAAAATTTAAATATAAGTAAAAACTGATAAATGATTGATATGGTTTTTAAAATAAAATGTATAATTATAATAATATTATGAAAATTTACTAAAGATTCAAAGAAGTAAAAATTACTCCCTCCGTCCCAATATACATGTCTCTTTTGATAACAAAATTTGTCCTAAATTACTTGTCTCTCTCTTCTTTCAATACATTATTCTTTTTCCAATATTTGACTTTTTAAAATTATATCATATTCTCACTTTTTAAGATTTGACTTTCTAAAACTACACTATATTCTCACTTTTCAATGCATTAAATGAGAATATTTAATTGAAACCAATCATTTTCTTAATATGCGTTTTTTTCAGAAAGGGACATGTACTTCTTTATTTGCGAGGTGTTCACGCAATAAATGTTGCACAGAAGACCATGCACTTGACAATGAGGTTAAGGGGGTAGTATTGTAATTACCTATTATTGCACAAAGCAAAAATTTACTGCATTTAGCAATTATGATGTAGAATAATGGTAGCAACACGAGACCGGAAGAATTCTTATTTACTGCAAAGGCTAAACTCCAATCAATATCTGCCTCTGAGTTCTGAATACAGCCTATATGTAAAAATGAATTGTGATGTTAAAAATGTAATTTTCTATACAGAAACTGGAACAGATATGTCCAAGTTCGAGTACTAGATGAAACTTAGTAATTTTTATTGAAGATGTCTTATGTCATTGATCTGATGAAATCCTGGTTCTCTGCAGAATGCCTAATGTACTAATAACTCATACAAGGATGGTGTCATGATCACAATATTTGTTCATTAAATTGCACGCGCGCGTGTGGGACAAAATGTTGAGCAATTGGCAATACTATTTGAAACCAGGTTCCCCCCACAAATTATGCTTAAATGAATGTCTAACTAGGTCAACAAATTTGCAAGGGTGCATCAACTTGCTGGGTATGCTAGTCTAAGACTAGAACTTCATAATGCTAAAAAGATATTACCCATGTATTATGCGGATCTTGTACTACCAACCATATGCCACCGTCCGATGTATCCTGCAAAGATTCCTTAAGCATTCATAGGACTTCAATCAAATCGTCCGAATAGGTATTGCCTTCAGCTAAAAGTAAGAAAAGAAGATGTGAAAGTGAAATTGAACAAAAAATTACCGGGACAAATGGATAATCATTTTACGGATGAGAACATATGAACCCGCAATAAGGCAACAACCATTTGACAGTATAGCCGATAGTTAACATTGTTCACTGACACAATGAAGAACAATTCTTGTCTGCTATATGACCATTTGACATCCCTTCTGTCAACATAACCAACAGTACAACGAGCATCGATCTTTCCTCTTGTAATGCCTATCTAATCTAGTATAAAATTCTCAACATTTGTGGATTTTGACTACGATGCAATGCCTCAACCCTCAAAGCTTTTGTCCAAACACATTATCATAAATACATAACCAAACACTTCTATTGGCTGGTAATAATTTAATCACATGTCAGGTTTTGCCAGGTCTGTTCTTAAGATAACATAACAGACACAGAGGAGTGAACAAATCCAATATGTCCTTATATTAATCCAAACTGATAGAAAGAAATATATGAACTATAACCAGAACCTGATTCAGAATGTGAAAGAAAGTTAAATTTAAAAATTGAAAATTTTAGCTACTGCAAGTGAACTGAATGGCTCTGGTCAGTTGGATACCATCTCTCAGTTTTATCATCACATAGATGCGCTTCTACAAAAGGGTGTCTTATTCAAAGCTTATACATATATTATACAACAAGACATTCCTCAGGAGCACATCAATGTCTGATTTGGCTAAGAATCATCATTCCAGAGTCCCTTCTTTACTACTTTAATAAACAGAAATTAAGTGTGTGTGTCTGAAAAAGGAACGAACGCTGTAACACGAAGGTAGTAATAAAATAAATGAAGACTGCAGGACTGAAGTAGAGTATGAGAAATAGGGTTAGGTTTTTGAAGGGTTTTTGCAGACTTTTATATTGCAACTGTGCCCCTCAACTTCTGTTATTTTAGAAATCTGGCGTCAACTTTAGGAAACGTTAATGAAAAGTTGAAAACTACTATAGTTTGTAAACCTTTTTCGTTTTTAAAGTTTCGAAAAGTGTTTGTTAGTTATTTTATTATTTATTTATTCAAAAAAAAATAGTTGTTTCTTAAAGGTGGAACTTATACCCCAAAATATTTGTTGCCCGAGGCCGAGAGGTATATGCCCGTATTGGCAAAGCCACAATACTTGATGTCCTCTTTGAAGAAACAATTTTTGACTTTCGAATCGTCACGATTAAGAAACAAAAAGATAGCATGTACATAAAATAGTATCAAGAAAAAAGGATTCTGCTTGAAAAATATATTACAAAAATACGACAAGCATCCAAACTCATGTACAGAATAGGAGACTGACATATGGAAACTAAAACTAGGCCATTCACAAAGAAGAAAGATATGATCAGTTTATAGAAAAGGTGAACAAAGAGGCTACAAGACATATAAAACGAGACAATCTCGACAATGGAGATTAAAAAAGAATGACGATAATAGATTATCATTCAATAATGCAAGGTGCTTCCTATTTAACCTCGAGAGAAAATTGGCATCTGCTGATCGATCTACTTCCCGATTCCAAGCTCTTTGTTGATATCTTTGGTCAGGGAAAACTGCATAGTGTTATGCCATGGAAATAATGTACGGGTGACTGGTAGTTTCCTCCGAAGATCCTGCATTTTGATTGCAAGATTAAAGGTAATTCGTACATTCCTACTGAAAGTTCTGTATATGCACATAAAAATGAAGTTACAGGCTCTAAAATAAAGGAGGCAAAGTCATTCTATATTATTTAATTATATCTTTTGTTGGTTAAGGTAAGGTAATTATCTAAAATGTATTGTTATATGCCTAAATGACACAAGTACTAAATCTGTTGGTTAAGGCAAGGTAAGTATCTAAAATGTATTGCTATATGCCTATCTGATATAAGTACTAAATCTATTGGCATTAGAGATGCATGTATTTGAGGGATTTCAGAGACAAACCTTAAAAGTAGTATCTGGTAAGTTTGAATAGGATGCCTGTATAGTGTAATTGTCAGTAACAGGTCACTGGAAGAACAAACTTTCAACTACTAAAAAATTTAACATATGCCTACACCTGAAGAGAAGTAAGGTACTCTGTCTCATGATGGCGAATAATGTTCGTCAAGGAAATCGCACAATCATCAGCGGCCTGACACGAACAAAAAAAAATAAAAATAAAAAATCAGCCCATAATGGAGTAAAAAAACATGATATAAGGTCTATTTAACAAAAGAACTTGCCATAAATGTAGCTTTTTATTAGTAAGGGTGTTTTAATGATCTTGATATAAAAGTAGAATTGATTATAACAGGTAACGCTTTAAAGGAGATCAGAAATATTTATTCATCACAATCAGAAGGGGAAACTGAAGACAGATAGAACTTGCTTAAAGAAGCTGAACATTTCAAAAATTCCAGCTCTAACAACTACTGTAGGTGAATCCCCATTTTCTTGTCATATGTGTGGTTCCAGATCATTAAAACTAAAACACCAAGGTGCTCATGCAGTTAAACCTGAACTTTGCTACATGTCGATTTAAGAGGTAAGCAAGGAAGTTTAACAGGGTCCAGGAGAAATGCAGAGACCATAAGTGTTCACATTTCATTTCTTTTTGAATGATGATGGCATTTTAGGAGTAATGCATCTGATATTTTTTTCCCTATGATACAATGTCATAATGAGACAATAAGTATCTGCACTGATAATGTCATAACCAGAAAAATTTCTTGCTTTTGAGTAGAGTTGGAGGTTTAAGACCCACGCATATTGATAAGGTTAAGGATGTACAAGATAGATCTGAGCTGAGCCTTAAAAAATAAGTTCGACCTCTAGCTCCCATAAATGAGCTAAGGCAAGCTTGGTTATATGAGCTCGAGCCTGAAATTGGTCCTTGTACAGATTAACAAGGTTTATTACGAAAAGTACTTATTAAATTTATTATCCTCTATTTTCACTATAAAGAAAATCCTTCTCCTCTATTGCATATTCCTCTAATGACAGATTATATTCTATCTTTCAAATTGGTAGAGGGGTGGAAAGTAATTATAGTGTTTGCTGAGAATAATTAAAAAGTAACTACTAGACTAATCTAACCACAAAACAAGAAAAGCTAACAGGTATTGTTCTATGGAGATTCACCTGAATGATTGTTGAGTCCTTGCATTCATGTTTTGCATCTAATTGGACATTTCCTTCTTCGAAGTAGTGAGCACCCACCTGAAAAAGTTCAAGATTGTACAGTATGCAGTGTTGGCTCGACAAGTCAAAAAGCGTGGCATATACATATAATAGAAAGCAGTTTGTGCATAAAAATTCTTTCTGATACAATTTAGAGGTTATTACCTGCACTCTGCCTGTTACTTCCACAACTTGCAAGTCGTCCTTAAACTCGATAGTCCATATTGAACGCCAACTTCCATTACTGAAAGATAAATCACGTATTTAAATGGTAAATTAGCAGCAGAGTACGTTTTAAGAGAACTACCCCTTTTTCTGCAAAAAGATTAAGAGATATAAAACGAGTTAACAAAGCTACCACCAATTGTCAAGCGATCTGATAACTTACTTAAACTAGTATATTAATAAGACAATCAGGTATTCATGAATGGGGCAGTCAACTCGACTCGGGCATCCAGTAAACCGATGAAGCACATGGGTTCCACATAAGCAAAAACAGAGATTGTCATTGTATAGCTGGCAATAAGGGTGCACTATTCAAATTTATAGAGTTTGGGGTTCACTTGGCTTTGACAAAAAAGGTACCTAGACTATAATAACTGTTGAATTCCTTCAAATGACTATATAATTCCTAGAAACGTATCTACATTGCAGAGCACAAATTTAATTATTACAGACCATAGACCAAGCTCACATACAATTGCCCGAAAAGATAAGGTGTATAAGAGTATGGTCAATTAAAGAATGTGCATGTAAGGCTCACCAGAAATTTTGTGGGCTGTGTCGAGCAGCTGAAATAACCACAACAAGTGTAAAATCAGATCCACCATCTTCTACATCCTTTCCACTTGTACAGAAAACTGAACAAACGCCTTTGGGATAAGCTTCACCAACATATCTACTTATTTCCGCTTCTATTGCACATCTGTGATCGGAAATTAGGAGATAATTCTTCCAGTAAAAGTTTTGTACAATACAGCAAACCATGAATCCTCCAATATAAATCAAATTCAATGATGCCAAAACTCAAGAAGCAGCATTACTAGTCTACTGTATCGACCAAACACAAGAAGCAAAACTGTTAATTAAATAGTCTACACTTTTGTCGCCATAAATAAACATAATTGTTTACACATTCTCTAGGTTAGTGAATTATGACACTGACTACAGGTTCAAAATTTCAGAACAGATAAAAGTTCCTCTTTTATATATTTATTTTACTACATTCTTATCCCCATTATCTATGTATCTCCATTAGACTGTTGGTGGCACAATTTATAAATTATCTTATCAGAAAAGACCAGACCATAACCCAAATAAACATGGTAGTCCAACAAGAGGATAGAGTTACAATGAAAAAGAAAATTCTGAAGACATCAATCAAAGACCAGACAGAATCCTTTTCTGTTATAGGGTTGAAAAATGCAACTTATTCTGCTTACAGAACCATATACATTTAAATAAAGCAGGCTCTAGGTTCATCTGAAAATCAGTACTGAATTGCTTTTACTAATTTTCTTGGTTCATTGTTTCCCAGTTGTTAATGGTTCCCTCGTAACTCGTAGAATACTAATATCAGCACAATCTGTAATGTAGAACTAAATTACATCGTGTTGTGATAGTCTCAGTCACCAAATTCAAGTAATGTGAGGGAACTGTTTACTTTACTTCATTGTATACAACTGTGAGGACATTAGTCATTGGCTAACAAAAAAGGCTTTTATAGCAATAGGTACCGGAAAAGATCCCTCGTTAAAGAAATTATTAGTTACTACAACCCAATTTTCCAAAAAGTCCTTAAAGTAACTAGTATGTTAATTATAAGAGAAAAATGTATTATTATATGATGCAAAAATGCAGCCATAAAGCTCATCACAGATTAATTAAATGTAGAATTTTATTAAAATTCCATGTGAGGACATTTACTTGAGATAGACAACGGGTCCTAGTCAAGAAGGCCAACACTTACAAGTGATGCAAAGATATCTGAAACATTCATAAGACTCCTATGTCAGAAAAAATTTAAAACAATCATTGTGTACCTATATTCTTCGACATATGAAGATGGAAGTTCCTCGTCAGTAGCAGGTCTCACTTCCTTGCAAACCTGAATAAATTTCACATAGCCATTAAATATAATACCCAACGAAAAAATATGGTACATACATCACTACTATAAATGGTAATTAAATAAATACACTAAAAAGGAACTAGTTAGAAAGTATTACAATTTACAACAAGTATACATTTAAACACAAAGTAATAAAAAAAGCCTTTATGCAAATGAAATCTACATTCCTAAGATTTCCTTAAATTAATGTACGCTCCCCTACTTCATATCAATCTTCATTCAGATTGACGTTCTTTCAACAATTACTAAAGAGGAAAGGGATTACAACAAAGATGGGCATACAAAATACCCCAAAAGGGTTTTAGACGATACAAGGTAAAAAACTATAAATAAAATTGCCATTTTTTCCTCGATGAAGATTAATGTGCAACAAAAAAGATAATTAATATAAATGCTCTTGTTGAAGATTTTTATAAAAGCTCTGAATGAATTAGGAAACGGAAAACATGCTATATTCAACACTCAAATTCATAATTCAGAAAACTTTCGCAATATATTTGTTAAAGGGCATAACTTACTTGCTTGATATGGTCAACTTTTGCAACTTGAGCAGTCCTAGGATCAAGATACTCATTCGCACTAATTTCTCCAAACGAAGTAATCAGGACCTAAAGGCATGATACAATCAAGAATACACGTAAATTATCCAATAAGAGAATAGAACTCAGTGCACGCAAACACATTAAACACTTCTACAACCATTTGTTCTCTACAAGTTGCAAAACAAATCAAATTTTTAGTTGCACCCCACCACGTAAATCGTCAACTTAAATTCATCACTTCAAATCTACCCCGAATACATAAAACACCACTGCACAATCAAATCCCAAATCTTTTAATCTTTTCACACTCATTTTCAGTTCAAACAAAAACACGAAAACCAGTTTCTCAGCAATGAAGTACATACTAACACATACATTACATAAAGATTCAAACTTTAATCATATACTACATAAAGATTCAAACTTTACGAAACAAATCAAGAAAAAAGAGAGAGTAAAAATCATACGTCACCACTTCTATTAGGAAACTGAAGGGAAATAAGATGGGCTTTATTATAAAGAGGAAAAGCCTCTGAAGCTGCACTTGCATACACATTATCATCCCCCAATATAGCTTTAACATCTGCAATCAACAGCAGATCAAGAAAATGCATATATATACACTACAAAATACATACAACATCTTACAAAAAAAAAAAAAAAATACACAAAACACCTTTAGAAACGTATTGAATTTCACCGGGAGGAGAATTAAGAAGAAACCACTTGGCGATTTCTATTTTCTGTTCAACACTGATCTCATTTTCTTCTTCATCTGCCATTTTTTTTTGTCTGTTGGATCCCAAATTTACCCCAATCTCAATACATGTATATTCAGAGACACATATAAAAATTTTGTTTTTATATCTTGGAAATTTGTGTGTGTTTTTATTCTTTTTATTTTATGATAAAATATATGTCAAAATGTGCCAAAATTTTGTACTCAAATAATATTGAGTTTAATAAATAAATCAATATATATATATATATATATAGGATAAAACCGAAATATTTAGTTAATTTTCAGTAATTAAAAAAATTGGTGTTTTTCGTATCATTTTAATGAATAAGTTTCCGAAAATAAAAGAAACTGGGCATCACTTATAGTCTCACCTTATTTTTTAAAAATGGAAAATTCTCAATTATCTAATATTCTCCTAAAGTTTATACTTAAATAAAATTATCATCTTAGTATTTTTTATTTTTTTCTAATTTTATCAAATTTTTGAAAAAAAATCTCAATCATCTTGTATTTTGTTAAACTTTCTCCTTTTAGTATTTTCCTAAAATTCTTCTTCAAATCAAAATGTATAAGGTAAGTGTCCGGTAATTTAAAAAATTCTATGTATTTTCTATTTTCTAATTCATACGTTCTTTGTTTAATATGCATACGTGTGTGTATATATATATAGGGGCTACTCTAATAGAAACCCGAAAACTAGAAACTAAAATAAATTTTTCTCTAAATCGCGTCGAAATATATCACATATGGCATGCAAATTGATCGTTGCGAGATGGAGAAAAATACGGTGAAGTCGGATTTTAAAAAAAGTTTACCGATTGACGGGAAAAATCAAATTAAAAACGGAGGGGAAAAGTTGAGATGCTGTGTGAGATTGTAAATTTTAATCCTGTGTGGTGGCTATAAGAGAGTCATTAGATTAGATAGATTAAGGGCTGAGATTAGTTTCTAGTTTTCATTTAAATTCTAGTTTGTATTTGATCAAAAGCTTATATATATATATATATATATATATATATACACACACACTAGTTTAGAACCCGTGCGACGCACATACATTTTTTAATATTATATTATTTTTTAATTTAATTTTAATTAAATTGATAGTGCATTTTAGTTTAAAAATGTAATTTGTTGATTATTAATAATTATAATATTATTATTTAATTTAATTAAATAGAATTGTCCATGTTATTTTTGGAAAATAGGTGGAACTTGGTTTAAAAAAATAAAAAAGATAAAAAGGAAGTGTTTTATTTGAGAAATAGAAAAGGTAACGTTTTTTGGTTGCCCGTGATATTTCTGTAAATAAAGGTGTTTTATTGAGAAAAATAGATAAGGTAACCCGTGTGATGCACAGATTTTCTTTATAATTTGATAATAACTATATATATTTATATATACGTATATATCGTGATATTTTTAGGAACAAAGATATTGTAACTGAAAATACAAAAAAAATGTGTATATTTGGTCATTTATTACTTATTATATTGTTATTATTTTACTTTATTAAATAAAATTACAATTGTTATTTTTGGAAAAAAGAGGTTTTATTAGGAAAAATAGAGAAAATGTAATGTGCTTTAGCTGAAAAAGGTAATTACTTGGTTATTAGTAAATTATAATATTTTTTATTCTATTAAATTTAAATATAGTTGTATGCGATATTTCTGAAAAAAGAGGTCTTTTATTTGAGAAGAATAGAAAAGGTAACGCGTTTTAATTAAAAAAGGTAATTGCCAGTAATATTTTTATAGTTCACTTTTTTTTGGAAATAAAAGTACTTGCTTATATTAAATCGAATCAATCATCAGTACATTAGAAATTATATCCGGAGCAACCTTAAACCACTCTTGGAAGTCTGGCATAGAATGAGTAGCTCTTGCTAACGTATGGGCTACAACATTCGCAGACCTATGAACATACTCTACTAGCACATTATCAAAGTGCTTAAAAAGATCAA